>CATNWA010007416.1:937500-947350 GCA_951230385.1 Staurois parvus
AAAAAAAAAAAAAAAAAAAAAAAAAAAAAAAAAAAAAAAAAAAAAAAAAAAAAAAAAAAAAAAAAAAAAAAAAAAAAAAAAAAAAAAAAAAAAAAAAAAATAAATTATTATATTATTATTAAATAAATTATTATTAATTATAAATTATTATAAAGGAAAATATTATTATATTATTATCATTAAAATACAAATAATTATCATTATTAAAAATTATATTATTAAAAACAAAAAAAAAAAAAAAAAAAAATTTATATTATTATTATTAATTAAAATACAAAAAAAAAAAAAAAAAAAAAATTATTACAGATAAATTTATATTATTATTATTATATAGAGGATTTATATTATTAATATTATTATACAAGATTTTATGGCGCCAACAGTTTGCTCAGCGCTTTACAATATAAAGGGAGACAATACAGCAACAATACAGTTCAGTACAAGAGGGTTAGGAGGGCCCCCCCTTGGAGCTTACAATCTAGGTAGAATGCATTAAAGTGGATAATATAAACCCTAACTAGATGAGATTTTTCAAACAACAGTTTTCTGCAGCCCCTTCGTAGGCACTTCAGCAATGGCTGCATGGCTTCAGCGGAGCAGCCTTGCGCAATAGGCATCAGTACATTCGTGTGTGTGTGAATAAATGTGGCATGGTGACAACTCAGGGCACATTTGGAAAACTAGGACAGAGCGTTGTCACCCTATAACAGGAAGTGTCTAAACAAGGACCTTGGCAGGATCACCAGGGGTTCTTTTAATGAAAACTGCAGATTTAAAAAGTATTGCAAATGACATTAGCATGTTATAGCTTTATGATATTTATATGATGATTCACATCTACTTTAATCTACACAGGACAATATACACATAAAAAAAACATTATTATTATTATTATACAGGATTATTTTATATTATTACAGGATTATTTATACAGGATTTATATTATTATTATTATTATACAGGATTTATATTATTATTATTATACAGGATTTATATTATTATTATTATTATACAGGATTTATGGCGCCAACGGTTTGCTCAGCGCTTTACAATATAAAGGGAGACAATACAGCAACAATACAGTTCAATACAAGAGGGTTAGGAGGGCCCTGATCCTGGGAAGCTTACAATCTAAGAGGGAGGGGCTAGTGGTACAAACGGTAGTAACTGTGGGGGATGGACTGGTTGGAAGAGTAAAACATGCAAACATGGCAAATCTTGTACAATTGCAGTCATGAATTATACATAGAAGAAAAAAGATTCTTATAAACATTTACAGACAACAGTTCACATGGATCAGTTTATAGAACATGAAAACAGAATTATTATTTATTATTATTATTATTATAATTATTATGATGCAAAACAAAAACTTCCCTTTACTTCTCTGCATACAAATACCTCTCCGTCACATGATCTAAAGCCAAGGCAGCAATTGCCAGGGTTATTGTGGATGTTTCACTTCATTAGAGATTGCACACATTTTTTTTTTTTTTCAATCAGACAGACCCTGTCTGGGACACATGTAATAAGAAGAAGCACAGCCTGCCAACATTTATTAAACGAATATGTCCGCCCCCACATATCACTGCAAACAATACACTGAAAGCAGGCTTTTTAAATAATGACATATATACCAACAAGAATATCTGCAATAAATCGATCCTCCTAACATATATATTTTTTTAAAACATTCGGAGGACTATGGTTCCCCTTGAAAGCTGATCTCCAGGCAGTTATGGAAAAAAAAAAACCATTTTTTTCTAGTTTATAGATTTGTTAAAAAATTATTTTTTCATAGAACTAGCACAAAGTCCCTACAGATATCATCATATTAGCTTCCTGTGATACCTTATGCAGCAAGACTTGGACTAGGAGAGGGCTGGCCGGCATTCGTAGCCAATAGGACTCTATAGCAGGGGTCTCCTAACTTCTCAATCAAAGGGCCAGTTTACTGTCCTCCAGACTGTAGGGGGGCCGGATTGTGACCAGTGAGGGTAGGAAATGCCCCGGGCCCGGCATCAGTGAGAATAAACATCACCTCTGGGTTGGTGTCAGTGGGAGGAATAGTGCCCCATCATTGGTATCAGTGGGAGGAATAGTGTCCCATCATTGGTTTCAGTGGGAGGAATATTGCCCCATCATTGGTATCAGTGGGAGGAATAGTGCCCCATCATTGGTATCAGAGGAAGGAATAGTGCCCCATCATTGGTGTCAGTGGGAGGAAGGAATAGTGCCCCATCATTGGTATCAGTGGAAGGAATAGTGCCCCATCATTGGTATCAGTGGGAGGAATAGTGCCCCATCATTGGTATCAGTGGGAGGAGGAATAGCGCCCCATCATTGGTATCAGTGGGAGGAATAGTGCCCCATCATTGGTATCAGTGGGAGGAATAGTGCCCCATCATTGGTATCAGTGGGAGGAATAGTGCCCCATCATTGGTATCAGTGGGAGGAATAGTGCCCCATCATTGGTATCAGTGGGAGGAATAGTGCCCCATCATTGGTATCAGTGGGAGGAATAGCGCCCCATCATTGGTATCAGTGGGAGGAATAGTGCCCCATCATTGGTATCAGTGGGAGGAATAGTGCCCCATCATTGGTGTCAGTAGAAGGAATTAGTGCCCCATCATTGGTAATAGTGGGAGGAATAGTGCCCCATCATTGGTGTCAGTGGAAGGAATAGTGCCCCATCATTGGTGTCAGTGGCCGGAAATAGTGCCCATCATTGGTGTCAGTGGCCGGAATAGTGCCCATCATTGGTGTCAGTGGCCAGAATAGTGCCCCCATCATTGGTATCAGTGGGAAGAATAGTGTCCCATCATTGGTATCAGTGGGAGGAATAGTGCCCCATCATTGGTATCAGTGGGAGGAATAGTGACCCCATCATTGGTATTAGTGGGTGGAATAGTGCCCCATCATTGGTGTCAGTGGGAGGAATAGTGCCCCATCATTGGTATCAGTGGGAGGAATAGTTTTGCCCCATCATTGGTATCAGTGGGAGGAATAGTGCCCCATCATTGGTATCAGTGGGAGGAATAGTGCCCCATCATTGGTATCAGTGGGAAGAATAGTGCCCCATCATTGGTATCAGTGGGAGGAATAGTGCCTCATCATTGGTGTCAGTGGAAGGAATAGTGCCCCATCATTGGTGTCAGTGGGAGGAATAGTGCCCCATCATTGGTGTCAGTGGGAGGAATAGTGCCCCATCATTGGTGTCAGTGGGAGGAATAGTGCCTCATCATTGGTATCAGTGGGAGGAATAGTGCCCCATCATTGGTGTCAGTGGGAGGAATAGTGCCCCATCATTGGTGTCAGTGGGAGGAATAGTGCCTCATCATTGGTATCAGTGGGAGGAATAGTGCCCCATCATTGGTGTCAGTGGGAGGAATAGTGCCCCATCATTGGTGTCAGTGGGAGGAATAGTGCCCCATCATTGGTGTCAGTGGGAGGAATAGTGCCCCATCATTGGTGTCAGTGGGAGGAATAGTGCCCCATCATTGGTGTCAGTGGGAGGAATAGTGCCCCATCATTGGTGTCAGTGGGAGGAATAGTGCCTCATCATTGGTATCAGTGGGAGGAATAGTGCCCCATCATTGGTGTCAGTGGAAGGAATAGTGCCTCATCATTGGTATCAGTGGGAGGAATAGTGCCCCATCATTGGTTGTCAGTGGGAGGAATAGTGCCCCATCATTGGTGTCAGTGGGAGGAATAGTGTCTTGTATCATTCAAAGGTATAGTGCCCCAAGGGCCAGACATAGGCTAGCAAAGGGCCGCATCCAGCCCTTGGGCCACAGTTTGGAGACCTCTGCTCTATAGCATTGTACAGTGGTGTCGGTCTAATACAGGGGGCATGCTTACAGGGGGGAGAGCACAGTCTGCTGCTGCTCCTACAGTGCCCATTCGAAGGCATAAGCTGGCCATAGGTGTTTCAGTTCAGCAGGGAGCAGCCATATTTCAATCTAAGTAAAGCCGTTCCTGTTCGACAGAAGTCCGTCGTTACATCAACCTCTGTAGGAATGGGAATGCTGGAAAGCATTTGTCGATGAGCAGCTGCAGCCAATGGAGAGTCCAGCTGTCAGAATACAATGCCCGGCGGGGAGGATTCCTCTCTCCAGTTGTGTGGATGGCGGAATCCAGTAGGATGAACCAAAGAAATAAAAATCTAAGACCAGCTTTAGGCTGGTCATTGTCCGTTGAAAGGCATAGGCTGCTCCTTGGCCAGGCTGTATCGCCTTATTGTAATTTACTTGGCTGAGAGGCACAGGATCTGATTGTGCTGCCGGCAGGGGTGCCTGGATCACAAGACTGGCCAAACAGCATAACAATATCTATATTCCGACAATGCATTTATTGGTCTGCCTGGAGGTCAACTTTAACCTGAGCACATCCACATAAACCCCTCAGACAGTAGGCATGATACATCTAGACACACAGATATGATATTGTGTAGAACAATGCCATGATTGGTGGTAATGAAGTGCGATACGCAGACAATGTACACAACTGCTAGGAATGTATGGAAGGCAGCCGTCTTACCTGACTTCACAGAGCAGTGGATGTGAGCTTTGGATTCATAGTAGACCCAGTCGAAGCCGGCTTCCACCGCCAACCTAGCCAACATGCCGTATTTATTGCGGTCCCTGTCGGAGGTGGTGATGTCCACCGCTCGCCCTTCGTAATGTAAAGATTCATCGGAATGATGACCGTCTTCATCCCAGCCTTCGGTCACCCGCAGCTTAATGCCCGGCCACTGGTTCATGACAGAGATGGCCAAGGAGTTCAGGCGGGGGTCTTTGCAGCGCTGCAAGCGAGAAGAGAGGGTGTGAGCCAGCGGTTCCCTGCTGTATACAAAGGATTCATACGGTTTATTATTCAGGATATTTTCCTTACTCTACACAGTAATTAATGACCATTCATGTAAACGGACTGCCATGAGCATCTTAGTGAACCCACATTTTGTAAATCTTCACGCTGTAATGTGACTCTATAAAGCCATGGAGCCCAGCCTGTGATCCGGGACCACATGCAGCCTCCTGCTAAATGGAGACAGTAGTAGGTGTGTTTCCCCATTCCAGTTATCGCTGGCAGTCCCATGTCATGACAGTCTACGACTGACTCTTCTACAATTCCTAAAGCATCTTCTCAGCCTCTGACCACCTCCTGCAGCATGTCTGCACTCTCTGACCTTCTCTTGTAGCATGTCTGCACTCTCTGACCATCCCTTGTAGTATGTCTGCACTCTCTGACCATCTCTTATAGCATGTCTGCACTCTCTGACCATCTCTTGTAGTATATCTGCACTCTCTGACCATCTCTTGTAGCATGTCTGCACTCTCTGACCATCTCTTGTAGCAGGTCTGCACTCTCTGACCATCTCTTGTAGCAGGTCTGCACTCTCTGACCATCTCTTGTAGCAGGTCTGCACTCTCTGACCATCTCTTGTAGCAGGTCTGCACTCTCTGACCATCTCTTGTGTCATGTCCTCAGTCTCTGACCATCTCTTGTAGCATGTCTACACTCTCTGACCATCTCTTGTAGCATGTCTGCACTCTCTGACCATCTCTTGTAGCATGTCTGCACTCTCTGACCATCTCTTGTAGCATGTCTGCACTCTCTGACCATCTCTTGTAGCATGTCTGCACTCTCTCTGACCATCTCTTGTAGCATGTCTGCACTCTCTGACCATCTCTTGTGTCATGTCCGCAGTCTCTGACCATCTCTTGTGTCATGTCCGCAGTCTCTGACCATCTCTTGTAGCATGTCTCCACTCTCTGACCATCTCTTGTAGCATGTCTGCACACTCTGATCATCTCTTGTAGCATGTCTGCACTCTCTGACCATCTCTTGTAGCATGTTTTCACTCTCTGACCATCTTTTGTAGCATGTCTGCACTCTCTGACCATCTCTTGTAGTATATCTGCACTCTCTGACCATCTCTTGTAGCATGTCTGCACTCTCTGACCATCTCTTGTAGCAGGTCTGCACTCTCTGACCATCTCTTGTAGCAGGTCTGCACTCTCTGACCATCTCTTGTAGCAGGTCTGCACTCTCTGACCATCTCTTGTAGCAGGTCTGCACTCTCTGACCATCTCTTGTAGCAGGTCTGCACTCTCTGACCATCTCTTGTGTCATGTCCTCAGTCTCTGACCATCTCTTGTAGCATGTCTACACTCTCTGACCATCTCTTGTAGCATGTCTGCACTCTCTGACCATCTCTTGTAGCATGTCTGCACTCTCTGACCATCTCTTGTAGCATGTCTGCACTCTCTGACCATCTCTTGTAGCATGTCTGCACTCTCTGACCATCTCTTGTAGCATGTCTGCACTCTCTGACCATCTCTTGTAGCATGTCTGCACTCTCTGACCATCTCTTGTGTCATGTCCGCAGTCTCTGACCATCTCTTGTGTCATGTCCGCAGTCTCTGACCATCTCTTGTAGCATGTCTCCACTCTCTGACCATCTCTTGTAGCATGTCTGCACTCTCTGACCATCTCTTGTAGCATGTCTGCAATCTCTGACCATCTCTTGTATCATGTCCGCAGTCTCTGACCATCTCTTGTAGCATGTCTGCACTCTCTGACCATCTCTTGTATCATGTCCGCAGTCTCTGACCATCTCTTGTAGCATGTCTACACTCTCTGACCATCTCTTGTAGTATGTCTGCACTCTCTGACCATCTCTTGTAGCATGCCCATAGTCTTTGATCATCCCTTGTCATATGTCTGCAGTCTCTGACCATCTCTTGTGGTATACTCATAGTCTTTGATCATCCCCTGTCATATGCATGCAGTCTCTGACCATCTATTGTAGCATGCCCATAGTCCTTGATCATCCCCTATCATATGTCTGCAGTCTCTGACCATCTCTTGTAGTATGTATGCAGTCTCTGACCATCTCTTGTAGCATGCCCATAGTCTTTGATCATCCCCTGTCATGTGTCTGCAGTCTCTGGCCATCTCTTGTAGCAGGTCTGCACTCTCTGACCATTTCTTGTAGCGTGCCCATAGTCCTTGATCATCCCCTATCATATGTCTGCAGTCTCTGACCATCTCTTGTAGTATGTATGCAGTCTCTGACCATCTCTTGTAGCATGCCCATAGTCTTTGATCATCCCCTGTCATGTGTCTGCAGTCTCTGGCCATCTCTTGTAGCAGGTCTGCACTCTCTGACCATTTCTTGTAGCGTGCCCATAGTCCTTGATCATCCCCTATCATATGTCTGCAGTCTCTGACCATCTCTTGTAGTATGTATGCAGTCTCTGACCATCTCTTGTAGCATGCCCATAGTCTTTGATCATCCCCTGTCATGTGTCTCTGCAGTCTCTGGCCATCTCTTGTAGCAGGTCTGCACTCTCTGACCATCTCTTGTAGCATGCCCACAGTCTTTGATCATCCCCTGTCATGTGTCTGCAGTCTCTGACCATCTCTTGTAGCAGGTCTGCAATCTCTGACCATTTCTTGTAGCGTGCCCATAGTCTTTGATCATCCCATCATATGTCTGCAGTCTCTGACCATCTCTTGTAGTATACTTATAGTCTTTGACCACCTCAACTGACATGGCACACTAACTCACTTAAGCATTGCGCCTGCGTTGTAGTCTATTGCAACACATAGTAGTGCCTTGCATTATAGAAAAGGGTCATGTACATTTTGAATAGGCTGCCTTAATGATACATGTTAGGCCGCATGCACACAAAATATCACTGCTTTAGGGCTCATTTACACTTGCTTTAAAATGTGGCATTGAACATTGTTTTTTAAAGCATCCTGAATGCCAATCAAAGCACCTCTCACTAAATAAAATGGTTACCTCACAGTCCTGTTCACACTGTTGCGTTTGCTTTGCTTCAAACATTACGCCATGCTGCTTTCTTGGTGCAAAGCGTCTTCAAAGCCTCCATAGAAGTCTAGGACAACGCTCGCTAAAGGCACCTGCAGCATTTGTGTGTTTTTTATTCAGAGTTAGCTTCACTTTGTTTTGGAGGTATGAGATATGGGAAGCCAAGTGAACAGGAAAGACGTCATTAGCAGTCACTTCCGGTTCATGTGTATGTATTCTGGGAGTGTCTGGTGCAGACGTCACATCTGGTGTGCAACGTGGAGCAGCAGGAAATGAGCGGGGTCCAGAGTGGAGAGGAGCAACCAGCAGACAGCACACATGGTGAGCAACATGGGAACGCTATAGCAGAAGGTGAGCAGGGACCGGAGAGAGAGGACTGAACGGTGGAGGATCAGCAGAGCTGGGGGACCAGAGCAGGAGAAACTAGCACATGCACCACACGTGGTGGGGAAATATAGTGCTAGGTGACCGGGGACCAGAGAGAGAGGGGGATCATCAAACTAGAGGCTCATTAGAGCTGGGGGTTACTAGTAAGCGGGGGATCAGCAGAGCTGGAAGTACTAATGAGCTGGAGATCTGCAGAGCTGGGGATACTACCAAGCAAGGGATCTGTTGAACAATGATACTAATAACCTGGGGATCTGCTGAACAGGTGTACTGTTCTAATGAGCTGGAGATCTGCAGAGCTGGGTGTACTACCGAGCAGGGGATCTGTTGAACAAGGATACTAATAACCTGGGGATCTGCCAGACAGGTGTACTGTACTAATGAGCTGGAGATCTGCAGAGCTGGAGGTACTACCGAGCAAGGGATCTGTTGAACAAGGATACTAATAACCTGGGGATCTCTGTTGAACAAGGATACTAATAAACCTGGGGATCTGCCAAACAGGTGTTACTGTACTAATGAGCTGGAGATCTGCAGAAATGGGGGGTACTACCAAGCAGTTGGATCTGTTGAACAAGGATACTAATAAACCTGGGGATCTGACCCAGACAGGTGTACTGTACTAATGAGCTGGAGATCTGCTGAGCTGGGGGGGGGTTATACCAAGCAGGGGATCTGTATGAAACAAGGATACTAAATAACCTGGGGGTCTGCCAGACAGGTGTACTGTACTAATGAGCTGGGAGATCTGCAGTGCTGGGGGTACTACCAAGCAGGGGATCTGAAAAGGGATTGAACAAGGGAGGTGTTACTGTTTAAATAACCTGGGGGTCTGCCCAGACAGGTGTACCTGTCTGCCTAATGAGCTGTTCTGGAGATCTGCAGAGCTGGGGGTACTACCGAGCAGGGGATCTGGTTGAACAAGGATACTAATAACCTGGGGATCTGCCATCTGCCGATGACAGATCTACAGTGTACTGCAGGGGTTGAGCTAATGAGCTGGGGGATCTGCAGAGTGGGGGGTACTTACTTTACTTACCCCCCATTTGCGGATACACACTTACTGCCGTATTTACTTTGGGGGTGATAACAGTTAATATTATGAATTTAAACCTTAGGAACTGGGAACGGAGCAGTGGATTCTGTTCTGATCAATGCGATACTAATTAACCTGGAGGAGCTGCCAAAAACAGGTGTACTGGTTAATAATGAGCTAGGAGATCTACAGAACTGAGCGTCGGTACTCACCGAGGCATGGGATCTGCTGAACTGGTTTGTACTGCTGGAGCTGGGGATCTGCAGAGCTTGGCCGATACATACTGAGCCAGGGGTTACTGGGGCCTCACTTTAAAACAAATAGGAAAATCAACACACACACACGGGGCATTTGTCTAAGCTTCATTAAAATTTAACAAACTACAGTGGTGTCAAATTATTCAACCCATGCTGTAAAGGGGGTATAGGGACTTTCGTGTACATTTGGAATGTATTCAGAATCAAAACTCAGGGCTTTTAAAGTGGGTTTTTATTGCCACTTATTCAACCCTTAAAGGGTACACTCTGAAGAAAAAGAGGTTCATACAGGTTTCTTTCCTAGGTTTGAAAAACTTTTGGATGTTT
>CATNWA010007421.1:0-13184 GCA_951230385.1 Staurois parvus
AGGGGGACGAACATGTGACATTAAAAATACCCCCACTTTCAATGCAAAACAAAAGGGGGGGATCGGGGCCCCTTTCTCTTTCGATCTTACCAAACAGGAAAAGGGGGGGGATGGGTGGTCAGGGGGAGAAAAGCTGTGGGGATGGGGGTAGGAAGAGTGGAGGAGGTCGGCCAAATTAGCAGGTGGGGGGGGAGGAATTTCCCCGAAGAGATGGGGTTTTCCCCGGGTTTCGCCCAAAGAGAGTAGGGGTAGATGAAATCCCGAAAGGGTTGGGAGGGAGTTCCAGAGGATGGGTGGGCACCCTGGAAGAAGTCCTGGAGGGCATGGGAGGAGGAAAACCAGGGGAAATAAAAGAAGGAGGTCTGGGGAGGAGCGAGGGGTGCGGGGTTGGGCTTTCTTGGGTATTAGGGGCAAATGGAAATTTCGGGGGAAATATGGTGGGACGGCTTTTGTAAAGTTTAGTGGGTTTTAAATTTTTTTAAAATTTTAAACCTTGCGGGAATTTGGGAAACCAGTGGAGGGGTTGGGGGAGGGGGGGGCGGAAACGGAGCGGTTGAAAAAGGTAATGAGTCGGCCCGTAAATTTAGGTTGGACGAAGCGGGGATAGCCAGCTGCGAAAGGGAAAGGCCCCGTTTAGGGAGGGAGTTGCAGTATCAATAATCGTGATATGATTTAGGGAGTGGATTTAGCTGTTTAAATGGGTTTTTTTGGGGGGTTTGGAACAACGGATTTTGGCGATGTTGCGGAAAATGGAGTCTGCAAGATTTTAAAGAGAGAACCTTTTGGGGGGTGGAAGGATAGGTTTGGGGTTTCCCGAAAGACACCAAGTACTCTGGCCCGGGGGATTTAAAATGGGGGCGGTTTTTTGGGTTGATGGGGAAGTCAATGGGGGTGGTGGCCGGGCTGGGGTGAAGAACAAAACTTTGGTTTAGAGAGGTTCCCTTTTAAGGAAATGGAGAGACATCCTTTTTGAAATGTCCTCAGTAGGTTTTGTGAAATTTGGGGGCGGAGAACCGGGGGGTGAGGGGGGGGTTGAGAATAATTTTGTGGGCTTTGCAATTTGAGGAGGTATTTTAAGCCGTGAAAGGTATAGTTGGCCAAGGGGGGGAGGTTTGATGGGGGGAAGAGAAGGGGGGCCCCAGGACAGAGCCTTTAGGGACCCCCCAAAAGAGAGGGGGGGTGAAGGGGGGGGTGGGGAGCATTTTTAGGTAACCGGCCCGAAAGAGCGTTTTGACATAGGTGAGAAGCCAGAAAAGCAGAACCCTGAGGGCCCAGGGGGTTTTAATTTTTTTAGGAGGAGGGGGGGTCGACTGTGTCGAAGGCACGGAAAAGGGCAAGGAGTTTGGAGTACTGAATATTGGGCCATTAAAACTTTGGGGGCCCGGAAAAAGTGATGTCACCCATATCTTCAAAAGGGCCCCTTTTGTTTTCTTGGGAGCCTTTCCCCATCCCCTGCAGCTGCCACAGGCTAATCAGGTGATTCAGAAACACAAAGAAATGGACCGGGGCGGCCCCGTTTAAGGCGAATGTCCTTTAAATTTTATTTCACAGGTTTGTCAGAATTTTTTGTTAGGATGAGGGAGGGGAAAAGTTTTAGGATTTGTTATGGAAAATTTCCCCTTTTATTTTGTGTGGCTTTTACCGCCAGATTGCGCTTTTAAAGCCAATCTGTTTTTTTTGGCTCCAAATTTTAAGCCCTGTCACGGGGGTGGGGCCCGGCGAGTGACGACAGGATCTGTTTTTAACAAATACTTTTTTCTCTTCCCCTTCTGCAATATTCCCGTCCCTCTGGGAACCGCCCCCAAGGGAGCACTTTTTTGTTCTTTTTTGATTTATAACGTTCCCAATCTAAATAACAGGATAAAAAATCTAATCACCCTCCCAAAAAGCAACATTGGGGGGTTTTCCCCAAACTGGAATGTATAATTTCAAATTTCCCCTTATATAAAAATCTGCTACAGGCCAAAACCTGTTTCAGCCCCCCCCATAACCACCCCCCGTTTTTTCTATCTAACTACTTATTACTATATATTTCCGTATTTATCTTTTTATTTTTTTTTTAAATTTTTTTTCTATTAATCCCATTCCACTTCTTCTTAAACTTCAAGATATATCGGTATCTCTCACATATAACAAGTCTCCAAATCATACTCCCAAAGGCCCTTCCAATCACATCTCTAACTATCTTAATCTAACAAATTATACATATATCTTCTGACATATTACTTACTATCGCGCATTTTTGTAAATATAAATTTTCTATTTAACTAAATTACATACGTTCTAATTTACTTATGCTATAGTTATCTTATACTCCTAACATGTTTCTATTTTTATTTTTTTTCTTATTTATTTTCCCATTACTTTAAAATTTCCTATCCTTACAATTATTCCTCTACCACTACTATCAAATTTTTTTCTAGACCAGAAATATTTTATCATTTTTTTTCCCCATACTATACATTTCAATCATTTTTTTCTATTTATGAATTTTATTCTTGTTAATCACAATTCAACTGAAGGCTTCTTTCTACTTAAATTTTTTATCACTTTTACATATTTTACCTACTAAAAATTTTCTTATTTTACCAGAAAACATAAAAGCCTTTTACCTAGATCTTAACATTTGCTTCACATCTACCCTTCATTAACCACCTATATCGACACTGAAATTTCCTTTCTTTCTCATAACGATACTTCGGAAACTGTTCTATCCTTCGTCTCCTATTTCCTCACCATTAAACAATCAAAAGTCACTATTTCTAACTTTTCCACACTCGGAGATTTTCTAAATCTTTTCTCTCACTCTCTATTAAACCTTTAATTTTTTCTTTACGTACTGTTTAATGCATTCCTTCTTTTCTTATATTCAAAATAGTAATCTTTATTTCTTCTTCTATTTATTTTCTTAAAATGATATTCTTGCTTTATTTTCTTGTACTCCTTTAAATCTTTTTTTGCTATTTTTTCATTTTTTTATAACTCAGCAGATTATCATATCGTTATCATAAGTGTACCTTCAGCTATTCTGCGATTTTCTTAATCTTCATTTCTATCTATCTCTCAAGTACTCTTCCTAATAATATCCATATTTCCATAACTAATTATATTTTTTTGGCTATTTTATCCAGCCTTTATCTTACTCTTGTAAAATATCTTCTATTTATCTTAAAATAGTCTTTGATGCTTACAAGGCTATTACTTTTTTACATCTTACCGATACATTAACCTTTCTTTTAGCTTTTTGTTCTTATTTTACCGGGAAATTAACATCTACTATTATTTCTTTGATTCACATAATTTTCTGTCCTTTATTATACTTTCATTCTAACAGTCTCTACCTTACTTTATCGCAAAATAACAGCTTAAGATATAAACGTTTACCTGTCTTATACTGCCATTTTTCACGCAACAGCACTACATTTATACCCTACTCTTAACACTTATAATAGACAAATTTCGAAAAACAACGCACCGGGTACAAAGCGGTCGTTATAGACACATAGACACTAAGATCAACTCAATCGCGTACGCCTTATATAAACACAGATAATTTCTTATTCTTTTTATTAAAGATGTTACGCTTCCTGATTGCGCTTTTAAAGACTCGGTATCCAATCTATGTCCATCTCATTTTAAATTAACGACTGGACTCATTGTTATGCTTTATGCAGCGTAAAATCGATATTGATGTCAAAACTTCTATTGTTACGTTACATTATCGCTCCTAATAAATACATACCTGAACATATTACATCAACTTGAATCACATTCTATCGTACAACTAGCACTCGTTACCATTTATTTCTATTTAGGAAAGCGCTCAACGAGCATTGTTATTCTTCATTATTAATACTTCCATCTCATCGAGGACAACAATACCATGCCTTTTTCCACAGTAAATGCAAATTCGATGATCAAGCGAACAAACGGTAATTACAAACCGCAACATAGATCAACCGCACCGGAATTCGACGAGCTCATTAATAAATCCTATATATAAATACTTATTTTTTACTAGCGTGACAGATCCCAAGCTTACGTATATCCTACATATCTTTATGGTATTGCAATGATTCGTGAGACAAGAGCAGTCCGCGTCTAATTTGATACGCAGTGTTCTATCACGTAGATGGTTATTGTAGCATTCATATCGCTAAATAATAAGGACTGTACGCGATGATCGTAACAGATGAGTCTCTACTATAACGTATAAAGTTGACCCCCCACCCCAGTACCTAAGCTCCCACCCTGAACCACATGCAAGTAAGATTCCCCCGACAGGACATACTCATAACATTATACCATATACATAGCGGGAGCGATCTATGGAACAGGGGGGATTTGAGGAGGAGACATCCCTGATGTGCCTGTTTTCCATACGTGATCTTGTTATGTATCTTTTACTGTATCAATTCCACAATGAAATGTAAATAAAGCTTACATTGTATTCACTTTTATGGATGTGAACCAATTCCGAGTCCGGGATGAGTTTTCCCCCATGGAAGAAAAATATATTTGAAAATAATACAATTTTTGGCAGTATTCATTATATTCAAAATATATTCTTCAGATTTACTTTAACATATGATCATTCCATGTATAATACAGTAAGGGGGGATATGATCTCCATGTATAAACATAAGGGGGGATATGATCTCCATGTATAATACATAAGGGGGGATATGATCTCCATGTATAATACATAAGGGGGGATATGATCTCCATGTATAATACATAAGGGGGGATATGATCTCCATGTATAATACATAAGGGGGGATATGATCTCCATGTGTAATACATAAGGGGGGATATGATTTCCATGTATAATACATAAGGGGGGATATGATCTCCATGTATAATACATAAGGGGGGGATATGATCTCCATGTAGAATACATAAGGGGGGATATGATCTCCATGTATAATACATAAGGGGGGATATGATCTCCATGTATAATACATAAGGGGGATATGATCTCCATGTATAATAACATAAGGGGGATATGATCCCCATGTTATAATACATAAGGGGGGATATGATCTCCATGTATAATACATAAGGGGGGATATGATCTCCATGTATAATACATAAGGGGGGATATGATCTCCATGTATAATACATAAGGGGGGATATGATCTCCATGTATAATACATAGGGGGGGATATGATCTCCATGTATAATACATAAGGGGGGATATGATCTCCATGTATAATACATAAGGGGGGATATGATCTCCATGTATAATACATAATTAAGGGGGGATATGATCTCCATGTATAAATACATAAGGGGGAATATGATCTCCATGTATAATACATAAGGGGGGATATGATCTCCATGTATAATACATAAGGTGGGGATATGATCTCCATGTATAATAGGGGGATATGATCTCCATGTATAATACATAAGGGGGATATGATCTCCATGTATAATACATAAGGGGATATATGATCTCCATGTATAATACATAAGGGGGGATATGATCTCCATGTATAATACATAAGGGGGATATGATCTCCATGTATAATACATAAGGGGGGATATGATCTCCATGTATAATACATAAGGGGGGATATGATCTCCATGTATAATACATAAGGGGGGATATGATCACCATGTATAATACATAAGGGGGGGATATGATCTCCATGTATAATACATAAGGGGGGATATGATCTCCATGTATAATACATAAGGGGGGATATGATCTCCATGTATAATACATAAGGGGGATATGATCTCCATGTATAATACATAAGGGGGGGATATGATCTCCATGTATAATACATAGGGGGGGGATATGATCTCCATGTATAATACATAAGGGGGGATATGATCTCCATGTGTATAATACATAAAGGGGGGATATGATCTCCATGTATAATACATAAGGGGGGATATGATCTCCATGTATAATAATACATAAGGGGGGGATATGATCTCCATGTATAATACATAAGGGGGGATATGATCTCCATGTATAAATACATAAGGGGGGATATGATCTCCATGTATAATACATAAGGGGGGATATGATCTCCATGTATAATACATAAGGGGGGATATGATCTCCATGTATAGGGGGGGGGGGATATGATCTCCATGTATAATACATAAGGGGGGGATATGATCTCCATGTATAATACATAAGGGGGGATATGATCTCCATATAATACATAAGGGGGGATATGATCTCCATAATACATAAGGGGGGGATATGATCTCCATGTATAATACATAAGGGGGGATATGATCTCCATGTATAATACATAAGGGGGGATATGATCTCCATGTATAATACATAAGGGGGGATATGATCTCCATGTATAATACATAAGGGGGGATATGATCTCCATGTATAATACATAAGGGGGGATATGACTCCATGTATAATACATAAGGGGGGGATATGATCTCCATGTATAATACATAAGGGGGGATATGATCTCCATGTATAATACATAAGGGGGGATATGATCTCCATGTATAATACATAAGGGGGGGATATGATCTCCATGTATAATACATAAGGGGGGATATGATCTCCATGTATAATACATAAGGGGGGGATATATGATCTCCATGTATAATACATAAGGGGGGATATGATCTCCATGTATAATACATAAGGGGGGATATGATCTCCATGTATAATACATAAGGGGGGGATATGATCTCCATGTATAATACATAAGGGGGGGATATGATCTCCATGTATAATACATAAGGGGGGATATGATCTCCATGTATAATACATAAGGGGGGATATGATGATCTCCATGTATAATACATAAGGGGGGATATGATCTCCATGTATAATACATAAGGGGGGGATATGATCTCCATGTATAATACATAAGGGGGGGATATGATCTCCATGTATAATACATAAGGGGATATGATCTCCATGTATAATACATAAGGGGGGATATGATCTCCATGTATAATACATAAGGGGGGATATGATCTCCATGTATAATACATAAGGGGGGATATGATCTCCATGTATAATACATAAGGGGGGATATGATCTCCATGTATAATACATAAGGGGGGATATGATCTCCATGTATAATACATAAAGGGGGGGGGATATGATCTCCATGTATAATACATAAGGGGGATATGATCTCCATGTATAATACATAAGGGGGGGGGGGATATATGATCTCCATGTATAATACATAAGGGGGGGATATGATCTCCATGTATAAATACATAAGGGGGGGATATGATCTCCATGTATAATACATAAGGGGGGATATGATCTCCATGTATAATACATAAGGGGGGATATGATCTCCATGTATAATACATAAGGGGGGATATGATCTCCATGTATAATACATAAGGGGGGATATGATCTCCATGTATAATACATAAGGGGGGATATGATCTCCATGTATAATACATAAGGGGGGGATATGATCTCCATGTATAATATATAGGGGGGGATATGATCTCCATGTATAATACATAAGGGGGGATATGATCTCCATGTATAATACATAAGGGGGGATATGATCTCCATGTATAATACATAAGGGGGGGGATATGATCTCCATGTATAATACATAAGGGGGGATATGATCTCCATGTATAATACATAAGGGGGGGATATGATCTCCATGTATAATACATAAGGGGGGGGGGGGATATGATCTCCATGTATAATACATAAGGGGGGATATGATCTCCATGTATAATACATATAAGGGGGATATGATCTCCATGTATAATACATAGGGGGGATATGATCTCCATGTATAATACATAAGGGGGGATATGATCTCCATGTATAATACATAAGGGGGGGATATATGATCTCCATGTATAATACATAAGGGGGGGGGATATGATCTCCATGTATAATACATAAGGGGGGATATGATCTCCATGTATAATACATAAGGGGGGATATGATCTCCATGTATAATACATAAAGGGGGATATGATCTCCATGTATAATACATAAGGGGGGATATGATCTCCATGTATAATACATAAGGGGGGATATGATCTCCATGTATAATACATAAGGGGGATATGATCTCCATGTATAATACATAAGGGGGGGATATGATCTCCATGTATAATACATAAGGGGGGATATGATCTCCATGTATAATAAGGGGGGGGGGATATGATCTCCATGTATAATACATAAGGGGGGATATGATCTCCATGTATAATACATAAGGGGGGGGATATGATCTCCATGTATAATACATAAGGGGGGATATGATCTCCATGTATAATACATAAGGGGGGATATGATCTCCATGTATAATACATAAGGGGGGATATGATCTCCATGTATATATACATAAGGGGGGATATGATCTCCATGTATAATACATAAGGGGGGATATGATCTCCATGTATAATACATAAGGGGGGATATGATCTCCATGTATAATACATAAGGGGGGATATGATCTCCATGTATAATACATAAGGGGGGATATGATCTCCATGTATAATACATAAGGGGGGATATGATCACCATGTATAATACATAAGGGGGGATATGATCTCCATGTATAATACATAAGGGGGGATATGATCTCCATGTATAATACATAAGGGGGGATATGATCATCCATGTATAATACATAGGGGGGATATGATCTCCATGTATAATACATAAGGGGGGATATGATCTCCATGTATAATACATAAGGGGGGATATATGATCTCCATGTATATACATAAGGGGGATATGATCTCCATGTATAATACATAAGGGGGGATATGATCTCCATGTATAATACATAAGGGGGGATATGATCACCATGTATAATATATAAGGGATATGATCTCCATTGGAATACATAAGGGGGGTATGATCTCCATGTATAATACATAAGATAAGGGGGGATATGATCACCATGTATAATACATAAGGGGGGATATGATCTCCATGTATAATACATAAGGGGGGATATGATCTCCATGAATAATACATAAGGGGGGATATGATCTCCATGTATAATACATAAGGGGGATATGATCTCCATGTATAATACATAAGGGGGATATGATCTCCATGTATAATACATAAGGGGGGATATTTCTCTCCATGTATAAATACATAAGGGGGGATATGATCACCATGTATAATACATAAGGGGGATATGGATCACCATGTATAATACATAAGGAGGGATATGATCTCCATGTATAATACATAAGGGATGGGGGATATGATCTCCATGTATAATACATAAAGGGGGATATGATCTCCATGTATAATATATAAGGGGGGATATGATTCTCCATGTATAAAAAACATAAGGGGGGATATGATCTCCAGTAAATACATAAGGGGGGGATATGATCTCCATGTATAAAACATAGAGTTTTATACATGGAGAACATGTATAAAATCCCCAACATGCCGCCCCGTGCGCTCCTCCTCCTTGTCCTCCCTCCTCCATCCCTAAAACCGCCTTCCTCTAACCCACCCTATGCACCCCCAGCTAAGCAGCTCTATATCGCCCCCTCACTTCTCCCCCCTCTCCCCACTACGGCACCCACCACCCCCTCCTGGCTACTCCACTTCCCGCTGACCCACTTGCCACCACTTTCAGACCCAAGCGCTCCTACACCCCCTCCCGTTCCCAACCCCCCCTCCTCCCACCCTCCTCCCCCCTCATATCAGCTGGGGACATCTCCCCAAACCCTGGCCCCTCACCACCTCACACCCCCCCTAGAGCCCCCCCTGCTCACGCCAGCCGTACGCGACCCCCTCAACCTCATACATGTACCCCTCCTCCCCATATCTATACCCCCCTCTCTCGGTTTGCACTCCTGAATGCCCGTTCGGTTTGCAATAAGCTTACCGGCCATTCATGACCTCTTCATCACTCGCTTCCCTCAACCTCCTAGCAATCACCGAAACCTGGGTACAGGCCACGGACGACCACCTCCCCTGCGGCACTCACTCATGGAGGTCTCATCTGGACCCATTCACCAAGACTGAGCGATCGCAGAGGTGGTGGTGTCGGCTTGCTCCTGTCTCACCCGCTTAGCACCTTCCAGGTCCTCCCTAACCCACCCTCCCTTTCCTTCCCCTCCTTTGAGGTGCACTGCATCCGACTCTTCTCACCCACCCCCCTAAGGATCGCAGTGATCTACAGGCCTCCCTGGATTCCATAGCCAGCTTTCCTGGATGACTTCGCCGCCCTGGCTTCCCTTCTTCCTCTCCTCTGAGCTCCTCCACCACCATCAACCTGGGGACTTCAACATCCCCATCAACGGACAACACCCCGGCTACTTCCCAATTCCTCCACCTAACCTCCTCCCCCGCGCCCACCCCCACCCACACCCAATCCTCCACCCACCTCGGAGGGAACACCCTGGACCTCGTCTTTTCCCACCTCTGTACCCTCAACCAGTTCGCGAACACCCCCCTTCATACATTAATCTCTCTCCGACCACCACCTCATCACCTTCTCCATCTCCCCTTCCCCCCCAACTCCCCTCCCCAAAAACGCCAAACCATCACCAGCCGCAACCTCCTCCGGCAACCTGAACCCGGCCCCCCTCCATCTTCTGCCGCCGACTGCCTACACGACAGCATCCTCTCACTGTCATGTCCTGACATAGCCACCAACCTTGTACAACAGACTCACTGTCAGCTGCCCTAGACTCTCTGGCACCCCTAACCCACACGCATCATCAAACCCAGACCGCTACCAACCCTGGCAGACCGACCCAGCACTAAACGCCTCAAACGTCGCAGTCGCGCGCAACTGGAGAGACTGTGGCGCAAAACCAGGTCCCCTCATACTTTCTCCCTCTACAAATCTGCATTTCTTAGTCTACACACCTCCTTCCCTCCACGCCGCCAAGCAGGCCTACTTTGTTAACCTAATAAAAACACCCTCTCCTCCTGCCCTCCGCCGACTCTTCTTCTCCACCTTCAACTGACTCCCTGCTCTCTCCCCCCCCCCCCTCCTCCACTCAGTACCTCTCTCACACCGCCCCACGAAGATTGCCACCCATTTTCCACAACAAGATTGACGCTATCCGTAAGGACCATCGTCAACTTGCAATCTACCTCCCCACCTAGCCTCCTCGCCCCCGTCACCCCTTCATCTCCCCCCTCCTCTGCCCTCACAACCGCACTGGGGCCCCCCTCCTCTCCAATGCCCCGCCACCATAATGGGGCTTAACCCCCCCCAATCACTGCCGCACTCCCTCAGCCCTGTCACTACTGAGGAAGTCGCCAAAGTCCTCTCAAAACAGCCCGCCTCACTACCTGCCCCCTGGACCCTATCCCCTCTCAACTCCTCCGGTCACCCCCCTTTCATTCCTCATACCGCTCCCTCACCCACATCTTCAATCTCTCCCTCTCTACTGGCGTATTCCCCTCCCCCCCTAAAGCACGCGCATATCACCCCCATCCTCAAAAAGCCCTCCCTGGATCCCGCGGACCCCAACAACCTCAGACCCATCTCCCTGCTGCCACTCACCTCCAAGCTCCTTGAACGCTTAGTCTACGATCGCCTAAGCTCCCCACCTTACAGACAATAACCTCCTTGACCCTCTACAGTCCGGCTTCCGTCCCCTACACTCCACTAAAACCGCCCTCCTCAAAATCACTAACGACCTACTCAACGCCAAAGCCAAGGGCGACTACTCTGTCCCTCCTTCCTTCTCCTGGACCTCTCTATCTGCGGCCTTCGACACAGTTGACCACCCCCTCCTTCTTAATAAAACTACTCTCCCCCTTGGCATCGAGGAGATGCACGCTCCTCTCTTGGTTTCTCATCCTACCTATCCCGACGCTCCTTCAGTGTCACCTACAATGGTGCCACCTCCACCCCCCCCCTCCCCCTCTCTGTTGGGGGTCCCCCAAGCTCTGTCCTTGGACCCCTTCTCTTCTCCATCTACACCTCCTCCCTGACCTCCCTGGCAAACTCATACAATCTCACGGCTTCAACTATCACCTCTATGCTGACGACACCCCAAATCTACCTCTCCACCCCTCACCTCACCCCCACTATCTCCCGCCCCGCAGCACTCACTCACCTCCTAAATGACATCTCAGACTGGATGATTGTCGCTACAATTTCCTCAAGATCAACCTCTCCAAAAACCGAGCTTCCTCGTCTTTCCCCCTGCCCAACACCCCCCCCCCCATCCTATCCATCATCACCAACAACTCCACTATCACTCACCGCCCCGCAAGCCAAAGTCCTTGGCGTCATTCTGACGCGAACCTCTCCCTCCAACCGCATTGTCAAATCACTCACAAACACATGCAGGCTCCATCCTTCGCCAACCAACATTGCCAAGATCCTCTCCTTCACTCACCCCAGACATCCACCAAACTTCTAGTAGGGACTCCCTCATCATCCCACGCCTTGACTACTGCAACTCCCTCCTCACTGGCCACACCCAAGTGCAAGGTCTCTCACCCGCTCCAGACCATCCTGAACTCAGCTGCCAGACTCATCCACCTTAACCACCCCCTCCACCTCTGGCCACCCCCCTCTGCCTCTCCCTCCACTGGCTCCCTGATTTGCACCAACGCATCAAATATAAACTCCTTACCCAGACCTACAAAGGCCCGTTTCACTAACAATCGCCGCCTGACTACCTCCACCAATCTGATCACCAGTTACCACCCTACCCGTAACCCCTTCCTCCCACCCGGACCTCCTTCTATCCTGTCCCTGGTTCCCCCCCTCCCCCCGCACGACTGGGACTTTCCCAGGGGCCCCCCCCCATCCTCGGAACTCACTGCCCCAATCCATCAAATGTCGCCTTCTCTATTACATTTAGGCGCTCCCCCAAAACCCATTCTTCAGGGAAGCCTACCCCACCCTCACCTAACGGCCATCCTCCCTCATTCCTCCTAACCCCTTTTATCCCCCCCAGCCACTTCCCACTGTACCTTTACCCCCCCCTCCTAGTTGTAAGCTGTAAAAGTGGGGGGCCCTCTTACCCCTCTTAGCGTCTGTCTTTGTTTTTACTGTGCCATGTATTGTCCCCCCCTTTTCGTACAGCGTGAGCAAACCCTTTGGGGGCTATATAAACTCGATAAAATAAAATAAAAATAAGGGGGGATATATCACCCTTAAAAACAAAGGGGGTTTTGACTCCATTTTAATACAAAGGGGGGGTATGATCTCCTTATAATACTAAGGGGGGAATATTTGAAAAAC
>CATNWA010007423.1:0-10261 GCA_951230385.1 Staurois parvus
ATCAAACAGCCTTTTATCAAAAAATTTTTGATATAAGAAATTTCTAAAAGTTCTGTCAGCAGGAGGGAAATTGAACATTTCCCATGGTTCCCTACACAAAATTACAATCCTGCTGTTCTTTAAATGGCTTATCCAAAATACATGCTAAAAAAAACAGAAAAAAGTTTTTTCCCCTTATAACCCATCACACTGAAAAAAAACCAGCTTCTCTTCCATTAACATGTAAATTTGTGCCCAAGGTTTGTGTTTTCAGTGCCTCTTTTTTTCACAAGCTGTGATCAACCCATTTATTTTTCCTTTTTCTGTTTTCTTTTCTCCCAATTGCTCATGTGGGTGCCTCAAATTTTTTATCATGACCTTCAATCACTTTAGCATTTAGATTCAATGGAGTGCTATCATGGAACCTTGGGGCATTGAAAATTTAATTTTTAAAGAGGGCAGATGACACCTATTGGAATTTAGGGTGGCAGTAAACAAGAGGGGAAAAAATAGATTGAAACTTCCCCGTATTTACACAGAAGCTAAGGTCTGCTGTCAAGAGGTTCAGTCAAAAAATTTCTTGTTACGTCTTAGCTGACAGGTTATTTTACCTGTTTCATGCTCCCGCCTACCTAACCCACTTTATTTTTTCAGTAAACCATTTATTTACTTTTTTGTCATTTACCGGTTGCACATAAAATGGAACCTTTTTTTGCAGTAAATCACCCTACCAGTATTTTTTCTAATATGTGAGGAAACCCATGCACAGAGTCTATGAAAACCAAACTAAACCCCTAGAAATGTAAAAGGCTGAAAGTACAGAAATTTAAAATACACAAAAAAAAAACTGTTTTATTTTTTTTAAATAGAAAAGGGCAGTTAGACTTTTTATAAAAGTTTTATTAAATTTTCCCCATCTGGCATACGGGGGAAAATAAAACTAAAAAAAAAAAAAGGGCTATAAAACATATAAAGCTGACCATTTATTACTGAAATAAATATTTTATTCCTTTTTAGGGATGACTAGGGGCAACAATGGCTAGTGAAGAAGTACTGAGCTTTCAGCATTTTTGTGCATTTTATATATTTCCCGTCTAAACCTTCACTAAAATGTGATAATGTAGTACCAAAAATTACTTCTCCATGGTTGTCGGGTCAAACTCACATACACTGCAATCCGCCTTTCCTGCTACCTCTCTTGAGCATACTTGGAGGCCTATTATAAATGATTGTACACCGATTCATTCAACTTTAGCTAATTCACAAATTTTTCCCATTAATTTAAAAGGGAAAATATGGATCCGGGGTTGAAAGTTGTTTAATTTTGTGTAAAGACATTTTTTAACGGCCCCTTTGGGTGTCTATTTCCAGAATCACAAATCTTTTTTCAAATTACGTTTTAAAAAATTGACATAAAATTTTGTAGGGATGTGCAACAAATAAATAGCCCCAAAAAAAAAATTTCAAAACTTTATTTAAGTTATTGGTTCCCCTTGTGAATGGTCCTGTCAATTTTTGGGGGAAAGGAGATCTTTTCCCAAACGGCTGTTGCATATAAAAAATTTTAATTTTCTTGTTTAAGGCTGAACTCAAAGCTAAAAAAATCTCATCAAGTATAAGTGCCATATACGTATTCTTGGTGTTCTTTGTGTTTTCCCCCTCAGATTGATGCAATGTCCAGCAATAAACACCTCCACACTTCACCTTTGTGCAGGATTTCCTGTAATTAGACTGGCCCATGCTGCCCTCTGCTGACCCCCTCCACCTCTTGAGAATTTCTTCAACAGACTGTATTGGAAGGAAAAAATGATGCCCCCCAATGCCTTTTCTCTGCCCAAGCCCCGTTGTACAGCAAGGTAATATGGATTTTACAAAATCTTTGGCACACAAAAGGATTTATATTTTTTTTCTTTTTAAGGAGTAATTTCACTAAAATTTTTTGTCCGGGATTTCAGTTTTAAGTTTTTGGAAACTGAGATTTAAAAAAAAACATAAGTTTTAATGCGCTTTTCACGTGTCAATGTTTTTTTCTGCAAAACTCTGCTGCCCTGACGCACTGGCCAGTGTATTTTTCCTGCCTCTAAAAGTCCTCCTACTAACTAAATGCATCTAAAAGTTTATGGTGCATGGACTCAACATGCATGGAATGTTTACAGACAAAAAACAAAAACCGCGTAACCAGGTAGCAGCCTGTGAAAACATCCATCTTGCAAGAGACTCAACATAACCATGATTACTTATATAGAATTTGCCAGAAATCGATAAACACAATTCTTTTGTAAGGTCTCCACTTTTTAGTTTAATGTGCATAAGAATCAATGAACAAACATCATGTCCATCAGCTTCCACGGAACTCAGCACATCTGAAAGAAAATTCTATTATGTTAGCCTGTAAGAAATCAATTAAGTGTCAGTGAAGATGCAATTCAAGTCCTATGTACCTAAGCTGACGCACATATAGATTGAATCTTGGCTGGTTCAGCAAGGATAGCCCAAATTTGAGTCATAAGTGGCAACATGTTTGAGCACCCAAGTTGATCCATCCAGTCCAGATTTTTGTACATAACGCGATTACTGGCTTGCAGCTATAGCCACTGTCATTATCATTGGTGTCTGCCAGCCTGGAAGACACCCTGATTGCAGAATACAAAATTGCTGCAGGATGATTCATCCATCAACACAGACTGAAACAAATCGCATAATCTATGGCTACATTAGATTGAGTTTTGTGTTCAGGTTTAAAGCAGAACCCAGGCAGATAAAAAAGGCACATGTTAATGCGCCTCTGTATTTATTATTCAGGACTTAAATAAAAACAAATCCTTTGACAGGCAATACAGCTCCTCATTAACACAAATTTCAATGCGTGTATATTTAGCTTTATGCCTGGAATTCCACTTTAGGCCTCATGCAACAAACACACCACAACTTCACGCTACTACTACAGTTTACAAAAAGGCCTGTTTGCAGCGTTAAACTTTTTTTTTTTGCCTGTAAGCACCCCACTATGTAAGGCCATATTAAAAGTACAGGAGTTTAGAGGCAGGAACAGTTAGAAGAAAGAAAAATCACACTTGTGCATTCAGAAAGGAGTATTTTGGCAAAAAAAAACCCAAAAATGTCCCAATCTCATGAAAATACATCTAAATGTTCCTAAGTGCAAGGCACATTTAGTACGTCACAATTTTTACATTTCAATGGCCAAAATAAATTAAAATTCCAGGCCATGTAATTAATAACCTCAAAGCACATTGACATGCCAAGAACGTCTTAAAGCATTTGCACAAAAGTGGCTTAGTTGGGCAAACTTTGGCCCTCCAGCTGTTTGGGTGAAACATTCAAGTCCCATTATGCCTCTGCCTTTGGGAGTCAATGCTTGTTACTTGTCAGTTTTGCATGCCACATGGGACTTTGTAGTTTCTACAACAGCTGTAGGCCACAGTTGCCCACCCCAGGCTTAGGGTGCATTTTTTGAACTTGCTTCTCCTTGCCCAGGAGAAAAGCAAACACAAGAGTCTCAGTTTGCCTTGTACCCTTAGTGTTATCACGCATGTACATTACATTATTACATTACATGATTTATATAGCGCCAAAGGTTGCTCAGCGCCTGTACCAATAGAGGGGGGACAAAACATTAAACATTACAGCATCTCGTAACTAACAGCACACGAGGGGTCAATAGGGCCCTACTCTTTCGAGCTTACAATCATGGTAGGGAGGGGGTATTGGTAGCAAGTGAGGAAGTTGGCAGTGGGGGATGGAGTGGTATGGAGGAATGAAGAGAGCATCAGTAGGTGAGGGTGGGTAGGCTTCCCTGAATAGGTGGGTTTTCAGGATCGCCTGAAGGGAGGAATGGAAAGGTGACAGTCGAATGATTTGGGTAGTGAGTTCCAGAGGATGGGGTTATAACCAGGAGAGTCTTGCAGACGTGCGAGTGAGGAGGAGACCAGGACAAGATAGAAGGAGGTCCTGTGAAAGAGCGAATGGTACGGTAGGGTGGTACTTGGGAATTCAGGTCTGTGAGTATCAGGGCAGTGATTGTGACGCTTTGTAGGACAGGGTAATTTAAATTTGATGCGTTGGGCAATTCGGGAGCCAGTGGGAGGGAGAGGCAGAGGGGGGTGGCAGAGGTGGAGCGGGATGGTGAGTGGAATTAGTCTGCAGCTGATTCAGGATGTCTGAAGCGGGAGAGTTTGCACTGGTAGGTCCGTTGAGGAGGGAGATGCAGTATGTCAACGTAAGGCGGGGCGTTGAGATAATCATGGAGTGCACAATGTAGTTTACGCGGTGTCTGGGGTAAGGAAGGTGACGTATTTGCGATAATGCGGAGTGGTGAGCCTGCATGTGTTTGTCAGTGATTTGACATGAGGTTGTAAGGAGAGGTATATAGTCCAGACAGACCCCAAGGAACTTTGCTTGCGGGGGTTCGGGGAATGGTGGTGGTGATGTTATATTTAAAGGATAGTAAGGGTGGTTGGGGGGAGGGCTCGGTGCCGGATGTACGACGCGAATCATCGGATAATATTGTGAGAGTTTGCGTTTGAGGTAAATGGATGCGACAACCATCAGATATGTCGTCTTTAGGCGTGTGATGATAGCGGAAGCGTGGGCAAGAGGAGGTGAGGTGAGGGAAGGCTGTAGAAGTAAATTGGGGAGTTCATCAACCGCTACTAGACGATGGTAGTATGAAGCCCTGGGAGTGTATAGTTTTACCAGGGATGGAGGTGTAAGATGGAGAAGAGAAGGGGTCCACGGACAGAGCCCTGGGGGACCCCAACAGAGAGTAGGGGGAGGGAAGGGGATTAGGCATCCATGTAGGAAACGCTGAAGTAGAGCGTCGTTGGATCAGGTAAGATGAGAACCAGGAAGTGAGAGCGGGGTGTCCTCTGAATGCCAAGGGAGAATATTTATTGAAGGAGGAGGGGGGATTGTCACCAGTGTCGAAGGCCGCATGGAGTAGGTCCAGGAGGAGGGAGGACAGTCGTCGTCATCGCCTTTGGGCTATGGGTTGGCCGTAAAGTAGGTCGTTGGTGAATATTTGAGGAGGGCGGATTCGGTGGAGTATGTAGGGGACGGAAGGCCGTACGTAAGTGGAATCAGGAGTTGTTGTCAGTTAGGATGGGCGCTTAGAGGCGGTTGTAGAACTAATCGCATCCAGGAGTTTGTAAGTGAGTGGCAAGCAGGGAGAAAGGGTTCCTGCGGTTGATTGGGTCAGAGGCTGATGGGGTCAGTGAGGTTCTTTTTGAGTATGGGGGTGAATGTGCGCATAAATTGCGTTAGGGGGGAGTGGGGAATAACGCCGGTAGAGAGGGAGAGATTGAAGGATGTGCGGTGAAGAGGAGCAGAATGAGGCGAAGAGAAAGAGGGGGGGTGCCATGGAGGAGTTCGAGAGGAGAGGAATAGGGTCTAGGGGCAGGTACTGAGCGGGGGGCTTCAGAGAAACCCTGGAGACTTCCGCATGTTAGCGGGCTGAAGAATGCAGAGCTGGTGGGGTGACGGTGAGACGGGAGGTCTTGGTGGAGGGGGCAGTGCGTTGCGAGGTCAGAGGAGGGAAGAGATGAGGGGGAGATAGGGGGGGGAGCTAGTGGGGAAGGTAGATTGTCGAGTTGGATCTATGTCCTGACTGGATTGCATCAATTTTATGTGGAAATGAGTGTCAAACTCGGGGCGGTGGTGAGGTACAGAGTGGAGAGGTGGGGGAGAGAGCAGGGAGTTGAAGGAGGAGAAGAGTCGGCGAGGGCAGGAAGGATAGGGTGTAATCAGGTTACGAAGTAAGCCTGCTTGGTCGGCGTGGAGGGAGGAGTTGTAAGTGAGGAAGCAGATATTGTAGTGGAGAATGAACGGGGGGACCTGGTTTTTTTGCGCCATAAGTCCCGCTCAAGCGCCACGCCGACTGCTACAATTGAGTGCATTTATAGTGTGGTCTTCTGCCATGGTTAGAGCTGTTCCTGGGTTTTGATGTAGCTTGTGGTTAGGGGTGCCATAGAGTCTAGGGTAGCTGAAAGTGAGCTCGTTGTACGTGTAAGTGCTCAGGTCAGGACAAGACAGTGGAAGGTTGCTGCTGTAGGCGGTCGGACATGCTGAGTGAGGGGGCCCGGTTCAGTTTGCGAAGGTGCGGCTGTGATGGTTTGGCGCTCTGGGGGGGGGAGATTAGTGGAAGGTGAGATGGAGAAACGAGAGGAGGGTGGTGTGACGGAGAGGAGGGAAGGGTGTAGAGAACTCCGGTTAGGGTACATAGGTGGAGAAGACTAGTCCAGGGTGTTCCCAATGATGTGGGTGGAGGATTGATGTGCTGTGTGAGCGCGAAGTGAGTGAGGTTAAGGTGGAGGAATTGGAAGTAGCCGGCTGTTGTTCATTGATGGCGGATATTGAAGTCCCCGAGTATGATGGTTGAAGCTCAGGAGGAGAGGAAGAAGGGAAGCCACCAGGCAGCGAAGTCATCCAGAAGCGGGGGTAAATGGATCCGGGAGGCCTGTATATCACTGCGATCCTTAGGGGGTGGGTTGAGAAGAGCCGTATGCAGTGAGCCTCGAAGGAGGAGAAATTTAGGTAGGGAGGATTAGGGAGGACCTGAAGGTTCTCAGCGGTGAAAGGAGCATGCCGACCCCACCACCTTTGTGACCGCTCAGTCCTTGTGTAATGGGACCAGACTAACCTCCATAGGAGTAGTGCCGCAGGGGAGGTAGGAGTCAGTGGCCTTACCATGTTTCGGTGATGGCAAGGAGGTAAGTGAGCGGGAGATAAAGGGTTCATGGATGCGCAGTAAGTTTGTTGCAGACCGAGCGGGCGTTCCGAGTGCAACCGCGAGAGGGGGATGGATGCTGGGATAAGGGGCATCAGATAATGAGGTTGAGGGGGTTAAGGCAGCTGGCCGGGAGCAGGGAGTCCCTTAGAGGAGGGGTGAGGTGGCGAGGGGCCAGGGTTCGGGGAGATGTCCCCAGCATATATAGAAGGAGAAGGGGTGGAGGAAAGGTGGCATGGGAATGGAAGTGTAGAGCGAGTGTGGTCTCTTGATAGTGGGTGGCACTTGGGTACGACTTTGGGAGTGCGTAGCAGGAGGCGGGTTTTTGGTGAGTGCCGTAAAAGTGGGGAGAGGGAGTAGTGAAGGGGCCAATGTATAGTCTGTTTTGGGGGGGTAGGCGGTGGTATAGGGAGGCGATTTTGGGATGTTGGAGAGGAAAATGAGAGGAGAAAGTGCAGGAGGCACGTTGGGGTGGGTGCTGTGACAGTTGGGTCAGGGATGTTAAGGTATACAGGTCAGGGCAAGGTTGTGTGGGGAATCTTTGTTACCATGGGAGAGTCATTTGAGATACCTTCATTAGGTGAGAGTGAGGTGAGGGCGAGACAGCGGGTTTTTGGTTGGCAGCAGTCCTGTGGGGCAGTAACTGGCACCATGTGCTGTGCATGTCTTCAGTGGGTAAGTGTGGTTCGGGCTAGTGGAGGGGTCGTAGGGTCCGATGGCTGGGGGTGATGGTCAGTCACGTCGACTGGTGTATGGGTGGCGGCTCGGTGACTGGGGGTTGTTGAGAGCCAGGCGACGGGTGGCTGAGAGCTCCGGGCGTCGTGAGGCGCTGAAGGTGTTAAGGATCGTGTCATCAGAGTCGACGTGGTCTTAGGCGTTGCATTAGCAGATCGATCGCCTGCGTGGTTTGTGGCACAACCTAGATCTTTATTGCGGCCGTTAGGAAGAACCGCGGCTTCAAGGGTCGTGGTTGGCCATGTAGTTCGCTCGTGTGCGCGGTCGCCAGAGGAATAGCGTGCCGAAACAGTGTGCCTGGCGAGCGTCCCCTGGTGTGGTGGCTGGCTGGTAATCCCAGTGGGGTGTGTGGGCAGGGGATCCCGATGTGGATGGTTGGCCCGTGCTATCCCTGGTGGGGTATGTTTACGATCCCTGGATGGATAGGTGCTTAGGGTCCCCTGGTGTTTTGGGTTTCAGGTGTGATGGTGGGATCCTGAGTGAGTGAGTCCCTGAGGCTGGCGTGTGATGGGGTTGGGCTCCCTGGTGGTTAGTGGGGCACGCCCCTGGATGAATGTACCCTGGTGTCCTGGAGCGTCGGGGTGGAGGAGGATCCCTCCCTGGGTTAGCAGGACCGTGGTGGTGGTGGTAGCTTCCCGGGAGCAGCGAGGCCGGTCTCCGCCGCGGCCGGCAATTCCCGCCGCGATTCCAGCCACCGGCTGGCAGGAAAACACCGCTGCTTCGGGTTTCCGCCGGTAGGCCCTCAGTGCAAGCTGCGAACCCGCCTGATCTCGCTTGAGGACGGAGTGACTGTGGGTTGTTGGTGGGCACCTTCTCGGCAGCAGACACATGGGCCCGGATGGGCCCTGATGCAAGCGGTAGGGCGCAGGGGTAACCCCCTGATCTGTCGTGGGACCGAGGAGCGGAGGTGGCAGTAGTCCGGGCTGATGTCCCGCGATCCCTGGTCGCCGCGCCAGAAAACTATGCCGGCGGCTTCAGGGCCGGGTATGGCCGAGCAAGTCCCGTAGGCTCCTGTAGGAAATTACAGTTGCCTTCCATGGCTGGCGAACAGGGACCGAGGGTCTTGGGTCCCCACGTCAGGGTCCAGCTGCCGTGCCCAGATGGCAGGCGGATTGGGGCAGGGAGATAGGCATTGATATCATTACAGCCCATTTAAAATAAAAAAATAACAAAGGTCTATTCTAGATACTAAAGCCCAACATTTGTAAGATACTGTGTGTTCATTATCCTTGTGCAGACTACACTAGTTCAGTGAGGCCCATTAGCTCTCAACCAAAAGGGGTTTTTCAGAAATTGCACACTAGCAGCTAGCAGGATGACATTGCAACTACAGGACAAATAAGAATGAAAATGTGCCGTGGATAATAGCATACTGATTTGAATTAAGTTGCCAGTATCTTGCAAAAGACGGAAAATTATATTCAAAAAAAATGATATATTTTGGGAAATTTTAATCAAGCAAAAAACAAAACCCCCCAAAAGAAAGCAAATAATTTTCTGTTTTAATACGTTTAAAAAAATAAGCTATGATTTGTGCAATTCCCATATTGTATTTGAAGGTTTTCTGCGCGATCTCTGCGAATTGCAGCTTTCAAAAGGTCACCGAAAAAATTTTTCCTTTTGGGGATACTGCATTTTGCTTGTTGGGTAGATGAAAATTGATACAGGATTTTCGGAGATGTTTCAGTAGTGCAACAATAATTTTAACATGTTTACAACTCAATTAGGGGAAAAAATGTTTTTTTCAAACATATCATTGATCTTTGACTTAGGGGCCAACTGTGCACCTCCATTGCTGACAAAAAATAAACATACAACAGTAATCTGTGTCCCACGGAAATACATTTGTGTTTGTGAGGGGTCGGGGCCCCTTTATTTTCACAAAGCAGAGGCAATTTTCTCATGGGAGCTTCACGCTTAATACAATACCAAAGTACAAAAATTAGAATGCTAAAAAACTGAATATATGTTTTGCAATGTCTTTTGTAATTTAAAAATGAAAAAATGTTTTTAATATTAAAAATAATTGCAGAAAGACAAATCAGCAAGTTTTTAATTTTTTTTTTAACGTTTTTACTTACAAAATTTCCCTTTTTTTTTTAAAAAGAGGTGTTTTGCAGTTCAGTGGGGTAGTTGAAAATATTAATTAAAGCACAACTTCAATTTCTCAAATTTAAAATTAACCTTTTAATCCTTATGCTGTAGCCCTTTAAAAATGGATGGGAAAGTTTTTAATTTTACTTGTTTTTTTAAACTTTTTTTTTCCCCTTTCTTCAATTTCTTTTGTTTCTGGCCCCAGTTAAAAAAGAAAAGAATTATACCTCCCTTTTTTTCATGGCATTTTTTCTTTCATCGGGGGGGGGAGGAGGGGCTTTCCATCTAAAACACCCCCCTTCTTATGCCTGAAACCCTTTAAAAAATGGTGAGGGAATATTTCCCCAAGGGTGGAAAAAAAAACAAAGGGCCCCATTTGGGCCCTCGAGCCACAGTTTGGAGGCCCCTGGCTATTGAATCCTTCCCTAACTCAAAATGGGCCCAGTAGAAATGTTGGGGGGGTATTTCTCAACAAAATAAGCTTGAGCTTTTGGCAACATGGATAGATGGGTGGGAAATTTTCTTTGAATATTTAAAAAAGAAGAAATAGGGGTTTTGGTTTTGTTTCCCAGATACATCAAACGAACTACCCTTGCATCTGAAACCCCAAAACCAAAAATAATACTTCATTTGTTTTATACTATTTAAAAAAAAACTTACTCATCCATCAAAGCCCCCTTTTGTTTTATTTGTTGAGAAAATCATTTGAAA
>CATNWA010007424.1:0-12381 GCA_951230385.1 Staurois parvus
TCCCCCAGTCTCCTGAAAGTGTGTTTTCTCAGATACATTTGGGAGGAGATCCTCCAGTGTCCGTGTAGTGTGTGTTCTCAGATACATTTAAAGGGGAGATCCCCCAGTCTCGGGTGTAGTGGTATTCTCAGATACAGTTGGAGTAGATCCCCCAGTCCTCCGTGTGGTGTTTCTCAGATACAGTGGCGGAGGATCCCCCAGTCTCCGTGTGTGTGTTGCTTCAGATACATTGGAGGAGGAGATCCCCCAGTCTCCGTTAAGTGTGTGTTTCAGTTGGAGGAAGATCCCCCAGTCTCTGGATATGTATGTGTGTGTCTCATATACAAGTTGGAGGAGATACCCCCCAGTCCTCTGTGTTGGAGTTGTGTGTTTCGTCATATACAGTTGGAGGTAGAACCCGGCCTGTCTCCGTGTAGTGTGGGTTCTCAGATACAGTGGGCAGTAAGATGGTCCTCTAGTTTCAGTTGTAGATAGTTGTAGTAGTAATCATTAGATCCTGGCTGAGAAGTATTGTTGCTATTTGTATTGCTTTGTCTGGTGGTGTCCTCGCTTTGTCCCTCATGTCCTCCAAATCCAAAGAAATGTTCTGGATCTATCCATGTCCCCTTTGTGTCCATCATTTTCTGTTGGCCTAAGAAAGGAGACACATAAACTTAAAATTGGGATCTAAATATAAGGCTGATAATCAAACAAGATATGTAAAATAAGCCCTCACAATTTTGAAGCAATTATTCCAGACTATGAAAACATTATCACCAATCATTAACATGTTCATTTTATTTGTTGTAATTATATAAGTTGTTCTTGGCATGGCAATGACCACTTACTGTAATCTCAACATATTATAATTATTATTATTAGCCCATATATACCACACCCTATACTCCTTCCGCACAGTTTTTTTGTATCGACTACATAGACCGAGCAATGGGCAAATCTACTGGCCCACGGGCTCTGTATGCGGCCCGGCGGGACCAATTAAAATCCGGCCTTGTGAAGCTGTGGCAAACAATTTTGCAGTCAGGAATGTAGAACTGGGCAGCGTGACTAACTCCTCTTCTCGATCAACAGTCCGCCCTGATGACCGGAACGGCATCGGGAAACACGGCAGAGAGGGAACGCGCAGCTGAGTCAAAGGTAAAGTGAACATGACACCAATATGGGGAATGAATTAACTATAGGTTGGATGAAATAACTATAGGGGGGATGATTTCCTATAATATGGGGGGATAGAAATTAACTATAGGGGGAAATGAAATACTATAGGGGGGAAGAAATACTATAGGGAGGATAATTAACAATAAGTGGGGGTAGTGAATTAACTATAGGGGGGTAAATGAATTACTATAGGGGGGATGAATTACTATATGGGGGTATCGAATTACTATATGGGCGGGTGAATAACTAATTATGGGGGATAATTACTATAGGGGGGGATGAATTACTATGGGGATAATTCCTACTGGGGGAAGATTACTAGTGTGATGATACTATATTGGGGTGATGAATTACTAATGGGGGATGAGTTAACTATGGGGGATGAATTACTATATGGGGGATGAATACTAATGGGGGATGGAATTACGTAAAGGGAGGATGAATTACTATGGGGAAGCATTACTATGGGGATGAATTACTATATGGGATGAATTACTATATGGGGGAGAATTACTATATGGGGGATGAATTACTATGGGGGATGAATACTATATGTGGGTGTATGACTTACTAAATGGGGAAGAATTCCTATATGGGGTGAAGAATAACTATGGGGAAGGAATTACTATGAAGATGGAATTCACTAATCTGGTGAGATGAATTACTATGGGGGATGAATTACTAATAAAGGGGGATTAATTACTATTGTGTAGGATGAATTACTCTAATGGGGGATTAAATAACAATGCTTACTATGGGGGAATATATAACTATACTTACCTGTTGAGCGTGGCAAACATTGGCTGTCAGGATGTAGAACGGGGTAGCGTGACGAACTCCTCTTCTCTCACAGTCCGCCCAGAAGAACGCAGGAACGGCACGGGAACAACACGGCGAGCGGAAACGCAAGCGGTGTAGCAAAGGTAAGTGAATTGACACAATATGGGGGAATGAATTAACTATAGTGGGGGATGAATTACTATAGGGGGGATGATTTTCAAAAAGGGGGGAAAAAGGGAATTTCTAAAGGGGGGAAAAGAAAATTTCTAAAAGGGGGGATGAATTTCTAAAAGGGGGATGAAATTTCTAAAATGGGGGGGGAATTACTATAGGGGAATGAAATTTCTATAGGGGGGGATGAAATTTCTATAAGGGGGATGAATTTTCTATAAAGGGGGGGGAATTACTATATGGGGGGTTTAAATTTCAAAAGGGGGGATGAATTACTAAGGGGGGTGAATTACTATATGGGGGATGAATTAAATAATTTTTGGGGGTGAATTAACCAAAATTGGGGGTGAATTACTAGGGGGATGAGTTTTTCTAAGGGGGGGGAATTAAATATATGGGGGAGAATTCTATGGGGATAATTTCTATATGGGGGGTGAATTACTATGGGGGATTAAATTACTAAAGGGGGGGTTTAATTACTATATGGGGGAAGAATTACCTTTTGGGGGGGAAAAATTACAAAATGGGGGATGAATTACTATGGGGGTTTAATTAAATATATGGGGGATTTAAATTTCTATAAAGGGGGTGAATTTTAAATATGGGGATGAATTACTATAATTGGGGGATGGGAATTTCTATTGGGGGGTGAATTTCTATATTGGGGGGGTGAATTACTATGGGGGGAAAAGTTTTCTATGGGGATTAATTACTATATGGGGATGAAAAAACTATGGGGGGGTGAAATTTCTATATGGGGGATGGGAAATTAAATAAAGGGGGATGAATTACTATGGGGGGGAATTACTATATGGGGGATGAAATTACTAATGGGGGGAAAAAATTACTAAATGGGGGGTGAAATTTCTATGGGGGATGAAATTTCAAAATGGGGGGATGGAATTACAAAATGGGGGATGAAATTTCTAAGGGGGAAAAAAAGAAAATTTCTTTTGGGAATGAAATTTTCTAATTGGGGGGTTTAAAAATTCTATGGGGGATGAATTAAATATATTTGGGGGTTTAAATTAAATAAAGGGGGGTTAATTACTATAAGGGGGGGTTAATTAAATAAAGCTTTCTAAAGGGGGGTTTTTACTATACTTACTATGGATGGCATGGTAGTGGGTGGGCCGGCCAGCAGCTAGTCCGGCCCCTGGGTCCAATATATGAACCCATTGCGGTCCTCAAGTCAAAAAGTTTGCCCACCCCTGACATAAACAGTAATATACTGAAACGTGCAGATTGTTCCCGATTGGTGTGCTATTACTTTGTGAACGTTTCGCTGAATGGTTCACGAAAATTTGCCGTTTTTGTGGTGAAGCTGGTCCCATAGGAATGAATGGCAGAATGTTCAAAACTAGAGTGGGAGCTGACAAAGCTAGAGTGGGAGCTGAAAAATCAGGACATGATTTCTAAACTGCTATCACTCCCTCATTTCAAGCCCACCTACACAAATCTTATATCAAAACGTTCAGCTATCCCTGCTGCCACTAAAAATGTCCACGGCTAAGCCATAGTCCTGATATTTTCGCATTATGACCATTTGTTATGCAACTCACTGCTGCCCAAATGACATTTCATTTGAAACTCCACTCTAGCCACCACAAATTTGAAGTAATGGCAATATTCGAAACTGAGACTGTGCCTTCCATTTTTAATATATCTAGAGACATACTATGTATGCATCAAGATGAAGGGTCCTGGGTCTTGGTGATTCTCACAATAAAGCTCTTCGGTGTATTGTTTATTTTTTTTTTTATAGTTTTTTTAAAACTCTACACCCATTTGAAGATGGCAACTGCCAGTGAAGTGAGCATGTTTGGAGCAGTTTGTTTTTACCCCTTCTCTGCCCTTGTATGTAGAGTGAGTTGCCAAGGGTAACCCAGGTGGTCAGATCCCCGCGATCCGTACCCTCGATGGTCCCGGCGCAGGCGCACTGCCTCCTTCCAGTACAAACAGCAGGTGCACTAAGGTCCGTGCCGGCAGAGCTGGACGTTCAGAGTTCGCGCAACATGCCCAGTAAAGCCAATTGCGGACCCCCGCGACCCCGCCTGGCGCCCCCCTCCCCCCAGCTCGATCACCCGTGAAAGGGTTATGCCCTGCTGGCATCCAATTGGCAGCGCAGAGGGGCGGAGATATTTACAAGGTCCCTGAGTTTTGGTTCCATATTCGTTGCCTTCTGGTCTTTTCCGCTGCAGTTCCTGAGTCCTGGTGAAACCTGTATACTGTCAAAGTTTTATTGACCCGGGATTGCTCTTTAGAAACCAGTGCTGATTTTCTCCTGCCAGACCCTTAGCCATGCCTGACCTCTCTCCCTTGGATGGCCCCTCTGTAGATCTGTACCAGTCGCTGTTTGCTGACCTGGCGGTGTGACCACACGATTTTCCCTGCCTGCTCCCTTGTACCTTTACTTGACCACGTCCGCTAGACATTTAACATGACTGACGGCCTGTCTGAACTAACGCAGCTTGCTCATTAGACCATCCATACCATCCATCCCATCAAGGGTCCCCCACCACCCTTTCCTCTCACTTTTGTACTCTCCCTGGTTGGAACCCACTGAGGGCGACACCCCCTACCACTGGACAGGTGTGCTCAGTAGTAGGCGACCTGGTGCTCGGGTGGGTGAGGGTACTACAAGTCCCCATCCCCCACCATCAGGGCGCCTGTTGATCAAGTCTACTTCGCCTTGGTGGCTTATAGACTCCGCGCTTCATGGGCGACGCGGCTCTGACCGAGAATGGACGACGTGAGTGCTAGTGGGTGCCGCTCGCGGTCCCTCCACAGTACAGAAGGCCATGACTGAGCCACGAAGGACTCACCCCCGATGAACGAGGTTGCAGGCACCTGTCCACCCCTGAAACGCATAGCTGATAACCACTTTACAGGACAGATGTCTGGCAGATCGTGAGAATCGTTTCAGCCTGCCAACCATAATCTGTTCCTGTTTTCACATGCCCGCCCCGGCTCATGCACCTCCAGTCGCAGCAGCCCACGAGCCGGCTCCCTGGGCCTCCCACAACAACTCCCTATGGCGGAACCCCGAAGTACCCTTACCCGAGCGCTCCATTGGGGATAATCGCACACGTTTTCGGGTCATCATTCGTTGGACTCTTGACTGCTCTTTTTTACTTACAGCCACACCTTTTGACAGAGTCAGTGAAAGAGGGGTTATTGTTGGTTTCCCTGCTGCAGGGTGCACCCCGAAGACTGGGCTCCACCGACTATGGGAACAAAATGACCCTCACCTGGTCTCGGATCCGAACAAGCTTCTTAACGCTATGGCCATCTTATAAGCTGACCCACAACGGCGGCGCTCTGCGCGAGGCCCACGTTATATCGGCACTCCCGACAAGGTCGGCGGATGAAACTGCTTGAGTGATAACGCCTCTGACTTTAGGGCGCTTGGAATGGTGACACTCGTATGGAACGAGTTCCCCGTTTACACACATTTCGTATTGGGCCTACTGATGCTCATGAAAGACGAGCTCGCCCGATGTAGAAGGCCCCTGAGATAGTTAGAGACTTATTGCCACTCACTATTAAAAAAAATAGACCGTGTTACACAGCTACGGGAGCGCAGATTGGAGAAGTCTGGTCATGGTCGCGGAAATCCCTGGTGGTCATTTCAGGATCCTGTCAACAAACTTAGGCCAAGCAATGCACTTTTTAATCCGTGATGCTCTTATAGTCCATTATTCACTTTTTCAGTTATACCCAATTAGCTAGTGCCTGGCTCGCACAGTTAATTGTATCTTTGTGAGGAACCGCTAAAGCTGCATTACGCTCCCATAATTTTCAATATGCATTTAATTATGCGGCCGATTAGCTTGTTAAAATTATCGCTTTTTCCTACCAGCATAAAACTGAATACACGTTAATTTGATACTCTATTTCTTCTCTTATTTTGATCTGTTTTTTATTTTATAATACCGCCGTAAAAGTTACAATATTTTGTTCCCCTCTCGCTTTCAGTTCAATCCTATAGGACCGATGCTTTATGTAAGTCGGCCATTAGTATGACTCGGAATTCATGCAGCTTACTATTTCATGTGGATGGTCGATTTAGAATCACACAGATCAGGTTAAGTATTCCGCCTCCGAATCCCGCCCAAAGCGTAGAAGGGTTTTCATAGCTTATCTATAAAGCTAAATTATGGGTTTCCCTGGATAAAGTGGTAGGAGTAGTTATTTTATCAGTTAACGACTGAGTCCATTAGTTAGATTGTTTTTTATTGCCGGTCTAAGACACCGGGAAACTCTGTTATCTGCCTAATGCTATTGCATTCTTTGTTATTTTATAAAGGTCATTCTTGAGGCTCCCATATTACTGAAAAGAAGTGCCCATAGTATGGTAAGAGAGTAGTGTACTGGGGTTAACGGCGAATTGTCATCCTTCCCTTACCCCAGGTTTTTTATTGTCGGGAACGATGTAATCGAGTCATATCGGGTTGCCTCGTATGTTGCAGCACATTTTCTTTTGTTCTCAGGTTTATGTGTCTTATTAGGCCTCTGTTGAAAGTAAGTGGTTGCCTAATGCAGTACTATTCACCTATTATTCTATGACGTGTGATCAGATGAACGAGTGTAGCAGTATGCCTACTACCCCCTCATGCCCGCCCATGATATGAATGTCCTTTGTCTATCTAATTTTGCAGTGTCTGTTTATTCTGTAAGATCCCGTTCGGATACGAGGATGCCGAATTATATTCCCTTCTGACTGGAATTATGGTCCACTTGATAGTGATTTATATTGTAGGATCAGCCTCCGTAAGGAGGGATCATCCGTCCCATAAAATGTCCCCAGTAGAGTGCAGGGATCTTCTTATTGTAAGTAAGATTGTTAGCTTATTTTTTACTGACAGCGTTCTTTATGACTATTGGCCGAGTGTTATATGAGACGTTTGTCTAGATTAGAGAGTCATTCGTTACCCATGGTACCTCTTGAACCTGAGAACTGTTCCAGAGCTTAACAGGTTTTGCGGTAGTATGTTACCATTAGTATTTTAAGGGGAAATAGAATATATAGTAGAGTTCCGCAATATGTTTATGATGTTTATATTTTTAAAGTATTATTTATCCGTACCCGATATATGTAATAGCTATATTTTATAATTATACAATTTTTTCGTAATGCCTTCGGGTTATGCATTGCGCACAGCCACCTTCCAGCACTTTAGAAAACGACATTTTATATGTGTGTTACTTTTTTGTTGTTATTTTTGTCCATCTCTTACTTTTGTACATGTATTTAATATAATTTATGGTATCCTCCCATGTTCGGTATTCTTATTCACAGGGTATATGTAAGTTAGGTTAGATGATGTCTGTTTTGCGGTAGCAGTTTTTTATGATTTAATTTCTATTAGCAAAGCAAATCTGCTATGAACAGGCTAGCGTTACAATTCCTCGACTTATTCTAAAATTATCTCCCAATACATTTTATTCAATGGGACCCTTCTTATATGTGCTCAATTTGGTATCCTAGATTGAGGATCTGAACCCACGTTTATTGATTATCCTATCTCTCAAGTCGTTTTAGTAGATACAGTTAAGTCTCTACAGTGTGTAGTGGTTGGTGTTGATTCATTGAGCAACTTCTCGGGTACTGCCTGTTTATTAATCCTTTGCACTGATATTACCTAAGCATATGGACGCGATCAGAATGAACGCCCCCGCGAGGCATCAGAAGCCTTTGCAGGCACTAATAATGGCTTATTCTTTCTCCGTCGTCACAGCCATTCCTTGGCTTGCCACGACGCTTCTTATCCTGCTCATGATGTTAGAATGTAGTTGCTATCTGGGTTATCTTTATTTTCGCGGTTTGCATGTCTGCATCTTCTTGTTCCCAGTCTGAAGGCGCTTTTTATATTTTCTGTTACTTTATTGCGGCACTCGACGATACTTTCTGCGGAGTACTCTATTCTGATAATTAAACTTGTCTGCTCTCGCCGTTTTTTGTAACTACTGACATTGGTGTGATCGCCTTGATGCCTTCTTTGATTTGCTTGAGCCGCTTTATGCAGTGAATTGAGGAAAAGTGGTTTTGGAAGTGTGCCTCCAGAGCATCCCATTTGCGATAATTCACTGGTCTGTTGTCCCTGGAATATCTGTTATTGGTTATCTCAAACCGTTCTACGCCCACAGACAAGCTGGACATGTGACGTTGTGTTGTTTTTTAGTTCTGCATCTCTTTTCCGGTTACGCTACATGCGGTTACGGGCACGGATTCTGCTCGAACTGGTCTGCTATTGTGCTGGGGGGGTTGTCCGGGCAATGGAATGGTCTTTTTGTTAAGGAATCCTTCATAAGCTCTATCACTTTACTGTCTTAGCTCTGTTTGAATCAGTTTCATGGCCCTATCAGACATACCTTTTGTCGCGAGGTTGGATGTTTGTGGTTAGTGGATTAGATGGATGTATAATTATGTGTAACCTCCGATGAGAACCTTGTGTTCCAGAACACTAAGTGTGTGTGACTCCTATGACGTTATTTTTTATATGTGGAGCCTTGGGAGCTCATTGTGACTATTAGGTGCTTAGGTGACAGTTGTTTTGGACCATTCTTATATGGTCAAGTGGATTCTGGATTGGAGTTCAAGACCCTGTCAACTTTTATCGAGTGTTCCCTTGATGGTTTTTTTATATATTATGTTCGATTTTATGTATTATTATTTTATGTCATTATATTTTATATTAAAGAGTATTGATAGGGAAAAAGGCATGGGGTGCTTTCGTCCATTTTCCCATCCCCTGAACGGAAATGGGAGAGAAACTCCATGGACTCAATTTGAGGGTCACTCCTTCGCTGGACCCCACCAATTTTTCCCTGGTTGTGGACCCCCCCTTTTCCAAGTTTGGGCCCAATTTTATTTCCCTTTACGGAAGACTCCCCTCTGAAAAACCCAAAAGGCCAAGTCTTTATTTTTGAGAGATCGTTAGACTGCAAAAAGGGGTTTTTTTCCCAAGGGCACCGGTTCGGACCGAGGGGGGCAGTTTTTCCTCGCGGTTTTTTGGGGGGCCGGGTTTTGCAAAAACCCCGGATATCAAGCTGTCTCTTTCCTCGGCATTTTACCCTCAGACCCAAAGGCCCGAAAGGGGAGGCCAATCAGACCCTGGAGCAAACCTGCGATGCTAAAACCCTCATTCTCTCAGGGCGACTTGGGGGCCCCCTCCCCCTTTTTGGGAGAAATTCGCGTTTCAACCCAAAGCTTGCCATTCAGCAACTGGGGGAGTTTCCCCCGTTCTTCGCCAAAATATGGGTTTCATCCCGGGCTTCCCTCCCCCGGGCTTGGGGCCCGGAATGCCCGGGTTTTCCGCCGGGCACAGGTGCAAATGACCTTTTTCACCTCCAACAAAAAGAAATTACAGGAAAACCACCGTCAAGCCCCAAAGGGGGGGGGGGACTACAAGGGGCTTTAATAGGGAAACGAAGAGGGAAAACCCGGTGTTTTCGCCCGGAGAAGGGAAATTTGGCTGGGTACGTCAAAATTTAGGAAACTTTGCCCTCGAAAAAGTTTGGGAAACCCAAATTCATAGGCCCCCTTTTTGCATCAAAAGGATTTTAATGAGGGGGGGCCTTTTAAAATTTTTTCTCCCCGACACACTCAAGATCCACCCCGTCTTTTCCACTTTTTCCCCCGTTGGAAAACCGGTATCCCCCCGATTTCCTTCCCGGAACGGGGAAACCCGGCCCCCCGGAAGGCCGTTAAAATAAAAATTTAAATAAATATAAATTTGTTATGTTTGTTTAAGATGTGGAGGCTGTTATGTTTATGGGCTTCCCCCCCGCTAACTTTTAATAATTTTTTAAATGCCTTTATTACTAACGATACCCCTATGTGATTTAGTTCTTGTCTTTTTTTTTATTATTTTTTACGCGTTTGTTTTTGTTTGTTTGTATGACAATTGTGTTTTTTCGTTTAGTTTTATGTTTTTATTAATGAGCACTATGTTTGTTTTGATTTTGCTTTTTTTCATGTTTTGGTTTAAGATTTTTTTTTATATTCATTTTTTTTATCCTATTGATATATTTATTGAACGCGTACAAATTTAGCTGAATCCATTTTTGTTTTTCATAATAGTATGTTTTTTTTTTATTTTTGATCTTTTTTTATTTTTTTCTATAACCTGCAGTTCTAGATCCTTGTGAACCAGAGTGGTTAGCCAGTTAAGATTATTGACCCCGTTATTGCTCCTTTACCATTCATTGCTAGTATTTCTATCCGTCCTTTCAATAGTCATTGTTTTGCCCTGACCTCTGTCGCTCGTGGAAGACCCACTTACTGTAGATCTGACTCATATATCCACGCAATGCTAATAACGCTGGCGTGTAACCCTAAAATCATACCCCTAGCCATAGTATATTTAGTTGTTAACACGTATTTAAAAATCCTCGTTAATTACCCCAGACTCGGACCGTAATGCCTGTGTCTGCACTGATACGCAATTACCTATATCGAAAGAACTGCTGCAGACGCCATCTATCCATAAAAAATTCCCATTATAGATCATCACCCGAATAAATTATAATAACAAATATAATTGGCTAATAATTCCATGCCTGGTTTAAACACCAACCTATGCGGCAAAAAAAAATGAAGAAACCCACCTTAAGGTAAATCTTAATTAGGATTTTTATCTATTATTTTACTTATTAGAACTCATATTTAGAACCCATGCCCCGAATATAATAAATTATGGTGAACAAGTACCACTGGAGGCTTAGATTAAAATATAATGAGCACGCCTGACCGGAGCAGCTTTTAATGGTGCCGCGTCAGGCGGTTCCCCTCACAGATTTCCAAGGGTGTGTGGATTATATAAGAAACAATATAAAAAAAATTAAAAATTATTTTATTAAAATAAGTAATACCCTTAAATAAATAAAATTTTATATATATATATATATTTATTTATTTATATATATGTAGTGCCCTCTTTAGTTTAGCTAGAGGGAGCTAGAGTCCTGATTGCCAGTGAGGAAGGCTGATAGCACCCTTTGTGTGCAATAGCCAGAGGGCCCAAATTGGGGTTTCCGGCTGAGAGGCTCTATAGGCCAGCCCCCCCTGAATTTCCCTCTGCTCTAGGGCTTTTGGAAGGAAGGCCCTAGAGGCAGTGGGTGGATTGAGGATTGGCTTGCTGCATTTTATGGGGACCCTAGGCAATCCCAGCAAGAGGTGGGAAAGGGATGGATACCCTTAAAAGTGTTGGACCCCTGCTTCAGTAGCAGGAGACTGGGGAGTAGAGAGTTGGAAGGAGAGTTTCGGGTGGAATATGTGAGGTTGAAAGAAGGAGACTGAGAGGAGGCCCAGTGGAATGGAGTCCTACTGCCGGCCTGGGGGCTGGAAAGGAGGAAAGCTCAGAGCTCACCGGCCCCTGAGAGAGGGCCACTGTATGGGAAGGAAGGAGCGGCCCAGCGGATGGGCCTGGTAGCAGTCACCAACCCAAAGTGGTACAGGAGAGGATCAGGAGTGAGTACATTCTACATCCCCTGGGCAGATAGTGGAAGGAGCACTCTGGTTGGAAAACCAGATTAGCACCTGCCAGTGACTGTTTTTAAACCCCTTAAAGTGACAGGAACCAGATCCCCTGTTTAGGGATACCTCTGGACTGCTTGGGGGAAGAGAAGTTTTATCTAGGGTTTCTTTGGGGTGGTACAGTAAGGAGATGCTGGCTAGTCTCCAACAAAGACTGGGCTGCAGAGAAGGCTTGTAAATAGTTCCAGGAAGTTGTCCTCAGTTTATCAATACCCCTTTGGGCATCCCATACACCCCTAACCTATCCCAGTTCAAATCCCTTAAAAAAAACAACAAAAAAACAAAGCTCAAGGACTGATTTTTTATTTGGAATGCAAGCCTGTGTGATGCCTGGCTGTGCAGAACTATAGGGGGACCCAAATCTAAGTGGGCTCTTAAGGGGGTAGTGCTTAAATAGCAGAATTACCTCTTTGAACCTGGCTTTTGAATTCAGGAAACAAGACAGAAATGAAACTAGCATTTGCAGGAAGAATAAAAACCCAGTTTACTGACAAAGGAATTCAAAGATTAAGGCCCCATTCACATTAGGGTTGCATTACCCTTTTTTTTTTGCAAGTCACGTCACGCAAAACCCCTTCACTTGCCACTATGTGTGACTGTGAAGGAAAATGTTATAGCTGCTTACATATCAAAAATTTAATTTTGATTAAGCAGATATATTGAATGTATATTTTGTTATTAGAAGTCTTGTTGTGTTAAAAAGTTGGTTTTTTTCTCGTGTTAAATTCTAT
>CATNWA010007425.1:0-10088 GCA_951230385.1 Staurois parvus
ATCTTAAGGGAATGCACTTAGCTGTGGGGTCCAATTTAAGTTTTTTTAACCCCCCTATAAATTTGCTGCTGTAGTTTTGGCTGTAATTACAGGTACTTTGGCCCCTAGTGACAAGCGGGCCCAGTCTTTTTTCTTACCCCCCTAAAAAAAATTTGTCCATTTGATCTTTTGCTATGGGACGGAAAAAGGGTAGTTTAAATTGTAAAATGCCACTCGGGAGAATTTAAAATTTCGTATATATTGAGGGGACATGTTTTTTTTCAATCCCCCACTATTATTTTTTTAGAAAAATTGAAGATTAAAATTAAAAAATCTTCTTTTCCCGGGTCTTTAAATTTAGCTATCTAAAGTACTTGGCTTTTTTGCTTGTTTTTGGCATTTATTAATTGGGGAATTCTGATGATCACAACGGCTTGATTTATGGAAAACCCTATGCCCTTCCCTTTTTTATTTTATTTTAAAGACTTTCCTAGTCTTCCCAAATTTATATTTTTTTATCCCTAGGTTTGAATTTTTTTTAAAAAAGGGTATTCTTCCCCCTCCTCCCCCCAAAAAAAAATAAAATTTTGCAGCTTAAAAATACTGTATCTGTGATTTTTTTTATTAGGGCCTTACTTGTCCAGGATCAAGTGGTGCCCTTTTATTTGCCCTCCAACTGCTGTATTTTTAATTTTCCCTTATTTAAAGCCCTCTATACCTGGCCTTTTAATATGCAGATACAACCCACGGGCCCAAGGGGCGGCTGACCTTTTGGGAAAAACTCGGGCATTTGCCGGGGGGGGCCCGGGGGTCAGTAGGGGGCCCCTTTAAAGATGCATATAATTAAAAAATAGTTTTTTAAGAGGTTTTTAAATTTAAAATTATCGTGCCCCCAATTTTTGGTTTTTCCTTTTCAGATACCCAAAAAAAAGGCATTCAAAAAAAAAGGGGTTTGGGGAAAAAGAGATTCAAGAAAAAGCGGTTAATTATGAACAAAAACCGTGACATTTCAGAAAATTTTTCAAAAAAAATTTTTGCTTTTTTCACAGTTTTAAAAAATTTATGACTTTATGGCGTTCGCCTGGTTTACCTTTCCCCCTCAGTATGAGAAAATTAAAAACACAGCCCTTTAAAACCATTTTAAAAAGACACCCCAAAGCCGGGTTTCTAAATGTATTAAAAACAGAAAAAGGGGACTGCAAGAGTCTAATATCTTGCAAGTAAAAACCACATGGGGAAAACCCATTTCCCCAAAAAGAGGTGTATCCAAAAATTATACCATAGGTATACCTTTAATATTAAAAAATAAATTTTTACACAATATCTTAAGGTAAAATTCTTAAAGGGGGAATCCAAAAATTTTTCCCAAAGGTTTTTACGTTTTATCACATGTATAAAATTGCGGGGGGGGGGTAAGCAAAAAATAAGCGCAAAGGGGGAACGGGTAAGCCTCGGGCCCTTTTTGGGAAAAAAGACATAAATGTCCCCATATATGATGCAAAAAATTTCCGTCCCGGCACACTTTGGTTGGGGCCCTTTATCTTTTTTTGTAAACAGCTGTATAAAAAAAGCTTTGAATGGAAAATAAGCCCCATTTTTTTCCCATGATGGGAAAAAAAAAAGGGGTGCAGACTGCACCCCAAAAATTTTGTTAAAAAGGGTTTGGCTTAAAACCCTTTTGTATGGGGAAATTCCCAACACCCCCCTTTGTAGGAAAAAAAAAAAACAAAACCCCAAAAGGAATTTTTTTTTTTTTGGCCCTGTTAAAGTATTTTGGGGTATGTCCTGTTTTTCCTAAAACAAAGCCCCAAAATTTTTCCCCATCCTGTATTTGAAACAAATAAGGGGGGGAAGTCACGGCGGGAAGCTTGCACCCAATAAGATATGTGGTCATATTGATCCCCAGAGGACCGTATTTCAAATGTCCTGTAACAATCCACTCTCCCACCTGTGCCGTGGAAAAAGGGAATGAAAGGAAAGTCCTTCTTGGTTTATTCCCCAAACAGGGCCAAGTGGCCCAAAAAACCACCGCGGGACATCCCCCGATTTTTTACCGGGGGTTTCCCAAGCCCCTCTCGCCCCCCCGTTTTTGCTAAACGCTTGCCTCATGACATGTGAAGAGGGCCCTTCCCCCTTATGGGGTCACCCGTGCTTTCCCATTTAGTGCGCTTTTGACGGAAAGGGGGCCCGTTTTGGCGTAGGGACGTATGATGGGCGTTTTTCTCACTCAGCTTGGGTCGGGGCCAATGGGACAGCGGGCATTTTAAATTACCCCTATTTTTTAGGGGGGAAAAAGACCCACCCTTTTTATGAAAAAGAGGTGCCCGGGCATTTTGTTCAAAGGGAAGAAAAAAAAAAGGGGGGGGGGGTTTAAATTTACTTAGCACAGCTACGGGGTTTTAAATTTAAAAATTTAAAAAAAGGGCAGGGGGCCCGGGAGCCACAGGGAGGGGAGAGGGCTTGTTTTTTTAAACCAAAAACATTATTTAATAAAAGGGTTTCTTTAATTCTATACCAGTCTGTTGGGGCTTTTTTTAAAACACTTTAACCAGGAGATGGCGTTAAAAACCCAAAAAATTCTTAAATTTTCCCATCCACTAATTTGGGTTTTCTTAGAGAGAAAATTATCAATTTTTCAAAAAGTTTCCAAAAAAATCCCAACAAGGGGCCCAAATAATCGGGAAAAATTTTTTTTTTTTTTTTCCCACTTTTGAGGGTCATTATAACAAAAAATCCCCCCAGTTTTTTACATCCACCCTAGGGTTTAGGGTTTATTATTCGGGGGAACAAAAGGGTTTTTTTAAGGGGGACTTTATAAACCCAAAGACAGTGGCCCTTTTGGGAAATTTTTTTAGAGCTTAAAAAAAAAAACTCTTATCGTAATGTCATCCTTATTTTGTTAATTTTTTCCCAATATAAAAAGGTTTTATCGAAATTTTCCAGCCATTAAAAAAAAAACTGAGAAATGCCATCAACTAACCCCCACAGGGCCCAGAAAATAAAGGGGTTTCATCAGTTCATTTACAAAATTTGGGTTTTTTGGGGGGAAAACAATATAATTTATCAAAAAATTTCCAACCACTTACCAAAAGGGGAGGGAAATTATAATTTTTAAAAATTCCCAATGAGGGTCTTTAATAAAAAAAATTTTCCCCTTTTTTTTAAATTTCCTTCCTATGGTTTGGTAATTATTCAGAGACAGAAGGTTTTAAAGGGGGGACTTTTAACCAATAAAAAAAGCCCTTTTTGAAATTGTTTAGGCTATATAAAAAAAAAACTCATATCATAAGTTTTCCTTTTTTTTTTTAAAATTCCCAACACCGATAAATTTGTCCCATTTTTAAAATTTTTTTCCCCAAAAAAACTTGGAGATTTACACTCCACTTTAACCCCTTTGGGTACGTGTATCCCAAATTTTTTTTATCCAATATTTCTTTCCCTTTTTTAAACAATTTCTCTATAAAAAACACCCCCCTCCTCTGTGGGAAAATGCCCTTTCTTTTTAAAACCTTTTACTTTAGGCCGTCCGTTTACCTCCATGATATTTAGCCCCTAATGTTGGGGGAAGGTTACTATCCCGGATCATTTTTATCTAATATCTCTAAAGTGTTCACCAATTCTTCTTTAAAATTTTTCTTTTAGCTTAAACCCACATTTCATCTTTTTTTCAGGGGGCGGTTAAGATATATAAAACCCCCTTTCTGTGGAAAGGGTTTTTTAAGGGCTCTAAAATTTTTAGTGGTGTTTTTTTCCTGATTTATAAAAAAAGGGAATCCGTTTCGGTCCACATATTTGCAGGGGTTTGACATTTTCCAAAAATTTTTTAAAAATCCCCCTTTGGGAGTGGGTTTTTAACCATTGTTGTTCGTTTTATTTGGTTGATAACTGAATGAATAAGGGGTCACCAAGATTTGGTGCTCCCTTTTTGGGTACCATCTGGGGCGGTTTTACCTTTCAAATTTTTTTCAAACCTGGGGGGATTTTTGGGGAAAAAATCTTCCAGTGTTTTTTTATATTAATTTTAAAAACTTGCCTTTTAGCTCCAAAAATTTGGGTAAATTTATTCTACAGGGGTGATCACTCAATCTAGCCCCTTAAATTCCTTTTTGGGAGATAATAAATTTCACGACAGTTTGATATGCCCCCTTCCGAGCATTTCTAAATTTTTTTAGTGGGAAAAACCCCCTTTTCCCTAAATTTCTATAGAAAATCTTTAAACTTCCAATTTTAAAAAAATTGATGTTTTTAGCAGTTTCTCCGCATTCAAAAAAATTGTCCCAATGGAAAACCCCGGGGATCAGTGAACGTGGATGGTAGTTCTTGCCTCTAATAGGGTTTTTGGCCCAAAAGTAGGTTTCCTATATGTCTTAGTGAGGGTTTTCCCTTTTTTTAAGTCTAATTCCAGATCAGAAAAGAAATTCTTTTTCGTCAATTTTATTTGTAAGTCCAATTTTGAAGGGAGTTCGGGTTTTAACTTCCCAAAAAAAAATTTCAATTCCTAAAATGTTCTTGCCACACAAAGGGAAAAAAAAATTTTATATCTTAAAAAAGATCTGGACATTAGCAAGAAATCTTGGTGATTTAAAAACAACCTGTTCCCCCCAAAACCCCCAAAAGGAGACTTTAGTTTGGCCCGGTTTCCCATGGTGCTCCCATAATGGTACCTCTAGTTTGTTGATAAAAGGTAAAGGTTAAAATTTAAAAAAAGTTATGTTTTAAAGCAAACTCCAATAAAATCCTTAAAAGAATTCCCCTTTTTTCCCCCAAAATAGGATTTGTTTTTTCAAGGGAAAAAAGGAAACTGATCCCCACCCCCACATTCATGGGGGGATAGAGGTGTAAAAGTGATTCCAAAATCTATTTCCCCCTAGAAAGGGAAGTTATCCTTAATTTGGGCCCTATTTTCCCAAACTTGCCCAACCCCCCATCCTTTGGTCCCTCAAAATAGGAGGGGGATTCGGAACCAATCCTTAAGGAAAAAAAATTTTTATTTTTCTTCCTGTTTTTTTTTAGGGGGGCCATTAATGGTGAAAAATAGGTTTTTACCTGGGGGGGTTTTTTTGGTTTTTTTGTATTTTAGGGATAATGTTTTAAAAAGTAGGGTGATTTAATTCTTCAGTTTTTCAAAAAAGTATTTTCTTTCTTAGTTAAAAAGGGCCCCCTTCTTTTTTTTAGTGTCAAAATTTGGAAATTTTAAATTTTTTTTAAAACCAGATTTGGGAAAAGGGTTTGCAGTCACTTTCCTATATGTTTGGATGAGTACTCAAAAAGCGTTCACCCCCCTGACAAAAGTTTTTGTTTATTCAAAACAATACTTTTCCCCCCCTTTTTCACTTCTATTAATGACAATATCTTTTGGGCCTTTTTTTAGTTCTTTTTAAGAGCTTTTCTTTCTTTTTTGGTTTAAAGGGTTTTCGCCAAAATTTGGGATTTTCCCCTCAAGATTTTTAAGGTTTTTCAGCAAACCCAAAATTTTGAAAAAATGTCGAGGGTTTCCCCATATTGGAACGAAATTTTCGGAAATTTTTTTTTCGATCTTAAAATTTTTGATCAACCTTTCTAAATTTTATTGTTGGAATTTTCCAAATCTTTTATACTTTCATCAACCCTCTCTTTTTCTCTATGGGGGAAAATTCAACATATCCGTATTTTGGGGGGGACCCCCCAGGGCGGAAAGGGGGGGGGGGCCACCCCAAACCTCCAAAAGGTTTGGGGTTTGGAATTACCCAAATGGTTAAATTTTTTAAATTTTTTTTCAAAAAAGACCCTTTTCTTTGAAATAAATTCCCCATCCTTGAAAACCTCGAAATGTCCATGGGGGGTTTAAAATTTGGGGAGGAAGGGGCTGTTTGATTCTCTGATTTAATGCCTTTTGGCGGTTTAGTTTTATTTCAATTTCCCCAGGGTTTTTTTTAATGGCTTTTTAATTTTCGGGTAAACCTGTTTTTTATTGGGGGAAAATTAACGGGAAATATGGGGACATTTACGAAAAATGAGTTTTTTATATTTCTCTAAAATTTTCCAGAATTTAATTATTATTTTCTTTCTTGTATTTGTATGTTTGTTGTTAATCTGATTAATGTTGTCTCTCTAAGAAACCCGGATTTTAGTGGATGGAAATTTATGATTTTTTTGATTTATATCGCATCTCCTGGTTAAAGGGGGTGATTTTAAAAAAAGCCCCAAAAAGGGTGGGTTTTGTATTTTAGGGCCTTTGATTTAATATATGTTTTTTGGTTTTTTTAAAAAATTTTAAGCCTTTTCCCCTCCCTGGTTTGGGCTCCCACCGCCTCCTTTTTAAAAAAGCCGGAAACTGGGGCTAAGTATTTAGCCCCCCCCCCCCCCCCCTTTTTTTTTTCCATTTGGCCCCAAAAAGCAGGTCACCTTTTTGCATAAATGGGGTGGGTCTTTAAACCCCTATAAATAGGATATTGAAATGCAGCTGTCCCATTGGTCCTGACGAAGCTTTTTGAGGTTAAAAAACCCCCTAGGCCCAAACGTTTGACGGGTTATTCCCTCCAGACGTCACTTCCGGGTTTATGCGCACAAAATTTGGGAAAAAAACGCCCGACCCCTAAGGGGGAAGCCTTTTTCAAATGTCTTGAGGCAAGGCCCCCGAGCTTTAAGGGGGGGCTGATGAGGGGGCTGGAACCCGCGGTTTTATTTGGCTGATTGGGCCAAGGGGGTGGGTTTCCCGGGGGGCCCTGTGGCCGTGTTTGGCCCCAAAATCCATGAAGGACTTTCCTTTAAATTTTCCCCTTTTTTCCCCGGCACAGGGGGGGGTGGTGGATTGTTACAGGGGCATTAGATATACGGTTTCCCCTTTTTGGGTCCCTTTTTGGCCTACTTTTCTTTTTGAGTTTCAAAAACTCTGTCAGTGGACTTCCCCCATTATTTGTTTCAATACAGGTTTGGGGCTTTTGGTGTTTTTGTATAGGAAAAAGGGAAAACCGCATATAGCTCAACGGGAGAAGATTCCTTGGGATATGTTTTGTTTTTTACAAAGGGTGGGTGAGTGGGTTCCACATACGTGGTAAAAGACCCATTTCAAGAAAGATTTGCTGCAGGTCTGAAACCTTTTCCCCCCCCAAATCATAAAAATAAATGGGGTTTTTATTTCCTTTAAAAGAGCTTTATGATACAGTTTGTTAAATTTTTAAACGGGCCCGGGGGAACGGGCCCACAACAGGGGCCCGGCACAGGGAAATGTATTGCATCATATATGGGGACTTTTATGTTTTTTCCCAAAACGGGGGCCTGTGGCTTCCCCTTTTTCCCCTTTCTTTCCCCTTTATTGTCCCTTCCCGGCCTTTTACTTACATGTGATTTAAAGTATTTAACATTTTAAAATTTTTGGGAATTCCTGTTCGGGATTTCCCTTATGATATTGGTTTTAAATTCATTATTTAATATTATGGTTTTAATTAAACCCCTTAGGGGGTATAATTTTTTTTGGGTTTCCCACCTTTTTAGGGGGGGTTTTTTAAACCTAGGGTTTTTTGTATTTTGCAGGAATTTTAGCCCTCTTGAAAGTCATTTTTTTCTGTTGTCCCATACATTTGGGACCGGTTTGATGTCATTTTAAAATGGTTTTGGGTTTCGGGGGTGTTATTGTCTCAAAATGAGGTGTTTGGTAAAACCAGGGGAAGCCAATATGTTTTTTTATATCTGTGTAAAAAAAGGGCATTTTTTTTGGGAAAATTTTTCTGGTGCCGGGGTTTGTTAATAATTTTGACGTTTTTGTAAAATCTCTTTTCACAAAACCCTCTTTTTTTGAACCCCCCAAAAATTGGATGCCACCTTTTTCCCTTTTTTCATAGGTTTTTTTTTTGTTTAGGCAAGGCTGGGGGCCCCTTTGATCCCCTTTTTGCCCGGGGGGGGCCCCCCCATAAAGTTGTGGGTCCGCCCCTGCTTGCGGACGGGGTCTTTTTCAGATAGCTGAACTCACAAATCCCCTGTTTTTATCATCCATGGATCTTTATTGCGATGCAGAAGGTACAGCGGGCCAACAAGTTGTAGGGGGATGAATGAAAATTGTGAGGTATTTCCCAGGTCAAAAAAAAGGGGGTAATGTGCCCCCAGCTTTTGGAGCAGTTTTACTTGGGGTTTTACAGACTAGCGGCCATATTCATCCCAGAAGACAGTGAATAAAGGGAAAAGAGGATAAATTTGGCTAGTGGGGGGGGACAGGATGAAAGACAGAAAAGGAAAGTAAAATTTAACCAAAAATGTCCACAAGATGACAGTTGTTAAAATTAACCATAGTTATGCACTGCAGGATATTTTTTACAAAAAAGGGGTTTAAAGCACAGTCCTTACCCGGAAACCGGGTTTTTTCAATCGGTTATCAAGTGCTTTGGGACCACAAACCCTTTAATAAGGGAAAAACCCGGGAATTTAAGCCTTTTTTTTACAGCCGGTTTCCTACTACACATACACAAAACGCGTGCACTTTTTTTGGATGAGGGCCACAGTCTTTTGGGACTAAATTTTTTTGGGGAAATGCGCCCTTTGGGGAAAAGGAAACCCGGGAAGGGGGGGGGGGGTACCTGTCAAAACCCTCCCCCCCAAAAAAAAGGTGAAAATGTGGCAATGGAAAGGGGGGGGGGGGAGGGAGATAAGCGGAGTTTTCCCCCTTTTTGGGGGGGGAACTTTACACTTTAAGTTAAATTTTCACAATAATCCCCTGTTTTTCTAGTTTCCCATTAGTAGAAAAAACTAATTTTTAAAAATTTCCCCAGCCGGGGCTAAATTTTGTCAGTATTTTTGTGCTCAAAAGGGTAATTTTTTTGCATTTGGGAAATTTGGCGTTTTTTTTTTTGTAAAGGCCCGTTTAATTTTTTTGGGAAAAACTCACTGAAATCTGTTACCCCAACAAGAGTCTATAAAAAATCCCGGGTTGATTTAAAAATTTTAAAAAAAAAAATCATAAAATTTTAATTTAATAAAAAAATCATAAAAAAAAAATAATATAATAATAATTTTTTGTTTTTTCAAAAAATATAAAACCCAAAACCAAAAAAAAAAATGAAATTTTAAATAATAGCCCCCCAAGTTCGCACCCTCACTGAGCAAAATCGCAAAATCGTTTTTTTTAGTGTCTGATGAAGAAATTTCCCCAGATTTTTTAAACACTCAATTTTGCAATTGGTTTTTTAATTAACTATGCTGTTCCTCTGGTCTAAAACCTTTTGACCTAAAGGGCGCTTTTTGGCCGCCCTGGAATTTCTTTTAAGGGGGTTTTAAAAACAGAAAGGCAGTAAAAAGGGAGGCAGGGCAAAGGGGCAAAGCACCCCGGGACAAAAATGTAAAGGGGAATTGGGTTTTATTTCAGTAATTTTTTTTAATATGTGATTTTTTTTTTGTTTTTTAGTGAATGTCCCCATTTTTTAAAATTTCCGCCCAGTTCCGTCCTGTACGGGCTGAGTGCGGGAACGGAATCCCCCAAGGGCAGATGCCGGGGAAAGCCGGAGGAGGGTTGCCGGGGGGGAAAAGCAGGAGGGGCCCTTTTCGGGGGAAACGAAGAACAAGGTAAGTTTAAGAAGAGATCCCGGGAAGCAACGCTGATTTGGGTTTTCCCGGTGTGTTTTGGGTTTCCGTTTTTGATACTTGGGAAAATTACCCCCCTAGCTACTTAAGGGAAAAACCTTCCCGGGAGGTTTTTTTTTGCAGGAAAATGTTTCTCACCTCGTCTCCAGCGGCTGCGGCCCCTCCCTCTGCCCCTCCCCCTCTGACTCTTGGGTTTTTCCCAAACGCTGGCGGGGGGGTGGGGATAACGTCAATCCCGTTTCATAAAGCAGGAGTTTTGCCAGATTCGCATTGCCAAATTTGTACAATAAGCTGCACCCGGCCTGCCCCCACTGAAACAGGGGTGGACAGGCAAGGGTAAAGGGGCTTTAATGCCCGAAGAGGACAAGGCAAATTTAAAAAATTTTTGGGGTGTTCAATTTTTTTGTTACCCAAAGTTTCCCTTTAATAGTATGCTTTGCATGGGAAAAGTTTTTTCTACACTCACTGGGGGGTTTAAATGGGGGGAAATTTAGTTCAGGGAAAATTTTGGTTTCAAAATTTCCCGGTTTTGGCCCCATTGGATTTGCTTTAATTTTCCC